>VWYI01035368.1:0-49636 GCA_013399455.1 Anthoscopus minutus
GCACACTTTATCTACCTTCCTTACAAACTACTTCACAGCCAGTCTAGGGAAAGGCTAGCCGTTTTCCTCCTCCACTCTGAGGTCAGAGCACACTGCCTGCGTGCAAAATCCGTGCGGCTTTTGAATGGCTGCTCAGCACCAGCCAGGCTCTGCCGTGCCATGTGGCGGAGCAGTCCTGCAGCTCAGCGCTGCCCACACCAGTAAAACCACGAATTGTGTGGGTAAAGGCAGCAGCCACAGCATTCCCCCGCTGCCCGGTGCCCCCGCCGCCCGCTTCTGAGTCCCTGCTGAAAAGCCGCCGAGGCCGGAGCCGGCGTTGCCCGCTGATCCCTGCCGCTTTCTGCACTCTGCCGCTGCCACACAGCTCCCGGAGCTGTGCTGCAGTTCTGCCACCCCCTCTTACACAGGGTTCACCCTTTCCCTTCGCTGGAGAGGACCTCCCACCACCCGGGGAACTCTCCAGGGTCCCAGTGCTACCTGTGGGGTTTGCTCACCCCTCCTGGCAACCTGTATTGGCTGGAAGATGCAAGGAAGTCCTCTGTCTATAAGTCGCCTCGTCCTGGCCTGGACAAGCTGCCGACTTCACCTTTTAGTTCCTGTCGTCCAAAAAACAGCAAAAAATTCCAAGGAAGCTGATGGTTCAAAGCTTATAAAATCCACGAGTGAACAACCAGCTGTACCATGGGTCTAGACCTCATGGGAAGCCCCACGTTGGGCACCAGCAGAAGAGGTGAGTTCCCCTTCTGAGGAGCGCCCAGGGTCCAATTCTGACTAGCTGAGGAGCCCAGGTTAAACAACCCAAACAAGACAGAGGTAAAAGACGGGAGTCACTATTTCCCTTGGCACCAACAGTCCCACTGTTTATTGCAGAATAACTCAACGTGGCATCCCGGAGCAGAGGAGGGGGGAGAGAGAGCGAGCCAGGGGTCCAGGCCCCCTGGGATAAACCAAGGGAGAGGGGGCAGAGGGAAGTCACTGCCAATGACACACCTGAAGGGAGGGGTGAAGGGAGGAGACATCTCAGGTAACTCACCACCAGGGTCTCAGGGGGCAGCGGGAATATGTGGACAGTGCAATGCAACAGAATTCTTCATCACATTTCCCGGAGAAATGGGTGAAAGGGACTGATCATCACCTGCATGACTGAGCTGCATCTGGGGACCCTCAACCATGACGTGTGTCGGATGTGGGAGCATCAGCACTGTGGGATGCCCCTGACTCAGAGACAGGAGCTCCTGTGACCAGCACATTACTGGATGAACGCTGGCATGAGATGACTTGAATCCCATCCTATATGTCCAGTTGCAGCACGAACAGAGTTTTGGATCTGGCCTTGCTGGCTGGCTGTGTGTCTAATCACCTCCAATGTGAGCCACTTATCCAGCACAGCCATGCCAAGAGGCCCTTTTGCATCATAACAGCTGGATTTTTTATTCCCAAAGAGTTCCTTGCCTCAGTGCCGAGACCACACACCATGGCAGAGCACCGCATATTCAGGAGAAAAAAGTCCAAAACCTCCAAGCATGACAAAAGCAGCCTTTTTCCCCTTATATTTTTTCTGCCCTCAGTGTCATCTTTTCTATTTCCTGGTAGGTTTGTCCTTTGGCTATTGGCCAACATGCCTAGACAGCAAAAAGACCAAAGGTGCTGTGGAACTGCATGCTTTCCCTGGTGATGGCAACAGCTCATGCCCCACCCTAGCACAGCTTCCCTGCAACTAGAGCTTCATCCTGTCTAGCGATGTAGATATTTTGGGGATATTCCATGTCCCCAGATCACCTCCCAGAGCATCCCTTCGAGTAGGACCCCATCAGGAGCAGCCAAGACCGTGCACACATGGCCAAGCCATGTGTCCACACGCCTTCGTTCCGGCTGGGGAAGGGACGCCCGGGGACTCTCAGAGCAGACATGACCTACTTTAGCTCCAAGGCAAGCAGGTCCCAGTGTAAAAGCTTACTAGAGCCAGGTGTAAATTATTCATGGCCTGGCCATGTTAATGCATGTGCTAAAGGATTTAAAAAAAAAAAAAAAAAAGATAACTGGAAAAAGTCTGCTCTATAATTTAAAGCCTCACATACTCGCGTTACCATGCCCCACTGCTCTCCGAAGCGTTTCCGCTCAGGTGAGCAGAGCAGCAAGCTGTGGACAGACCCAGCAGAGAAGAGCCAGCCCCTTGTAACTGGGATTGGGGCGGGATTCGGGATGCAGGCAAGAGCCTGGGTGGCGAGCAGAGGGAATCCCAGGGGAAAGGGCTGGCAGCCCTTCTCTGGTACAGGCAGCCTGCTGCCTCACAGTGAGTCAGTTCCCGGAGCAGCAGCACTCGCTCAAGTCCATTCCCAGGCACGGGGGCCAGGGGGGCTATTTTTAGACCTGCCTTTATTTTACTAATTTTTTTCTTGCTCTCGCTCAATGCTGCCCTCAAAGCCCTAGGGAGAGAGGAAAACACTGATCCTTGGGGCGGGAAGCTGTGTGGGAGGGCTCTGGAGTGCCCTAGAGCAGGGGTCACGGAGCTAGGGCCATGGGGACTCCTGAGGCACAGAAGGGAGAGCCCCTAACCCCTGCACGGAGATTCCCACCGGTACAATCAGCCCCTTTTCCCCTGGACTGCCATTCCCAGTGCTGCTTTAACAGGTACAGATAAGGTCACAGAAAGGCTTGGGCAGCATCAGAGCAGGTGCAAGGCTAATGCTCCAGCCATAGAGAACATCTGCCTTCTATGGAGATTTCCTTCTGTACTGCTGGCATGGCAGAGATGCCCTCAGCCTCCACAGACATGGGCTGGGAAAGCGGAACAAAAAACACCCAAAAAGCTCAGTGCTGCCCTCGCAGAGGCCTCCAGCAGAGCTCCACACCACCAATGGCACGTGTCCCTACAGGAAAGGACTTGTCCTTCTCCCAGCAGGATAGGGAAGATCCCAGCTCCTGGTCCTCAGCTGCATCCCAAAACAGCCTGCATCCTTCCAGCCTGGGAAAGAGGACCAGGGAGGGGCCAGGCTGGGCCTGATGTATCCCACACCATTCCCACAAGAAAACATCCAAGACCACAGAAAAAGTCACAGCAGCCTCTGGGTATATTTTTTTTTGGTTGCATTTCATATATTATCCAGTTTCACATTCTCATAGGATCAGCAATTATAGAGTAACTTATTCTCAAATCTTTTAATACAAGCGAGACAGCCATGGTCAGATAATACTTAAAGCACTTCAATACCAAGCAATAAGATGCTAAAACAAAAATTGCACAATTTCTTGTTCACTATGCCTGACTGAATCATTGGTACAGAAGACAACCCTTCTTTTTCAAGCTTTTAACTAAACATTAACTTATCTTACAAGGATTACAATTACTCTTTAATAATAATTAATTGCACACAAACACACAAGAAATTCTTTATGATGCATAAATATTTCCTTATTACACATGGTACAAAAATACTCGTACTTTTTTTTTGTTCGGTATTCCCATAAGGATGGCTGATTATTTGGCAAGACTGGATGCTCTCCAATCAGAAGAACATGGGGAAAAAAAAGAGGTTAGATATTTTACAGCTGTTCTATATATAGAAGTCTGAAGAAGGAAAAAAATACTATAATAACCCTGACTTTAAAACGATCAGAATGGATGAGAACAAAAACCCAGTGCATCGTACTTTAAAAAAAAAGGGAAAAAAAGCATTTTTCAAATTTTTCTGGTCATCCTGGGGAGAGGAGGGTGGAGGTGGGAGAAGGGGTGAGACAAGGACAGTTAGTATTTCTCAAAGCCAAGTCTTCACCGAAGCAAGAGGAAAACCTTGATGTATCAATCTGTTGAGCCAAGACCTGTTGCTAACGGTTACACAAATGCTAGAACAAACAAACTTACACTCACACAGACACAAGTTAAGTGTTTTAATTCATGCCAGAAAACATGCAAAACCCATTTTGCCTTTCGATTCCTTCAACCGAGCTGCCCCCAGGGCAGGACGAGCCCAGGGAAGCCCAGGACCTAGCCCCCAGCTGGGTTTCAGTGCAGCCAGATGGCAAAGCTCAGTCAGGGAGGAGGTCCTGGGGATGGCTTGAGGAAGGGATGGAGGGATGGATGGAGGGATGGATGGAGGCACAGCCCATGGCTGGGGCTGCAATGGCTTCACAGTCCAGGGAAAGGGGTGCTGGCAGCCCCGGGGGCAGCATGGTGGAGCCAGGCTCATTGTCCGCTGGCCACATACCAAATCCAGAGGAGTTGGAGCAATCGTCCCTGGCACATCCCTCTGCAGAGAGGCAGCGAGGAAGAGCACAAGCCGAGAAGAGACACTGTGGGAGAGGAGTGTGGTGAGCAGGGCCAGCTGGACCCACGTCCTGAGTGTCTCCCACAGCCCCCACCCCAGCCCAGGGCTTGGGGGGTCTCCTTGTTCCCATCACTCATCCAGGAAACCCAACAACATCCTTGGGTGAGTGTGTGGGGCTGAGCCCAAGCTCCCATTCCCTCTTCCCCTCAAGAGTCCAAGGAGCCCAAGGAAGAGCAAGACAAAGACCTGACTCCAAGAGTAATTAATTACTTACTAATGAACTAACAAAACTGACGAGACTTCCATCCTTGCTGGGTAGCTTCAGAGGGGGGATACCAGCGCATCTGGAAAAGAAAGCCACGGCAGACGTCCATGATCCAGGATTACCTCAGCGAGAGTAAAAGTCTTCATCTCCTTCAAGTCATGTGCAAGGTCCATGGAGCAAAGATGTCTCCAACATGAGAGGCTCTCCAACAAAGGAGGCTCCAGGGTGAGTAACAGTTGTTACTTGAATAGCTCCACCCTCAGCCAGCCAAAGGAGGCATCTCAAGACCACACATTAAAACCAGACAAACCTCTAGAGGACATGTATGGAAGAAGCAGCTCATCCACTACAGCAGGCGCCCATGGAGTTTCCTAAGCCCCAACCCTGCTACCAGGAGTGCCTCTAGGCAAAGCACACCATGGGAAGAACCTGGCAGAGCTGCAAGCCAGCAAGACTTGGTGGCTTCCCTGGCAGGTGACTGCTGCCACATCTATTTCTCAGACCTGCTCCTTGCCAAGGAAGGAGCTGGATTGGGACCTAACAAGGGACTGTAACTGAGCAGGCACTTTCCACCCCCTTAGAAGACACAGTGAGATGGCAACATCCAGCCCCATAGCCTGGAACATCCAGATGATCCCATTTGGTCAGCAAGGCCAGAGTGTCTGGCTGGGCTGCACCCGCAGTGCCCAAGAACAGTGGGTAACAAGCCTGACAAGCCCATGCCACTTGACTGAGGACAGATCCAGCAGTTGGAGCAGCAACTGGAGCTTGGT
The DNA here is from genome assembly GCA_013399455.1 of Anthoscopus minutus. Lineage (NCBI taxonomy): Eukaryota > Metazoa > Chordata > Aves > Passeriformes > Paridae > Anthoscopus > Anthoscopus minutus. The sequence continues at coordinate 5,304 of VWYI01035368.1, forward strand.
TCTGCTGCTGGAGCATGGCAGCCACCCCCCATCCCTCCCTCTGCAGCTGCCAGGAGACAAGTACAGCCTCAGCACAATCAGGGCTCTGGGAACCAGCACAATGATGGACTTGGCCCTAAGATGGGGAGAAAGGTGGCAGAAAACCCCCTGGAGCCCCATGTGAGCCATTCCCCTTGGCATATTCATCCTGGCACAGCTGTCCCCTCACCCAAACAAGCCTGGCTAGATGCTCCCTTCCCAAGGATGTGCAGAGACATGCAGCAAATGGCCACAACCTCGGCACTGCTGCCTGCAGTGGCCAAGTTCTCCCCTCACAGGCACAGGGGCTGCAATGCCAGGAACTGCAGCCACATGGGCTATGGGCCTTGAGTCCCTGTCCAGGAGATGGCTCCTAAATGAGCCCTGCCAGTCAGCAGAAGCTCTTGTCCTCACAGGAGCCTGTCATCAGCTCAGAACAAAGCCAGTTTGGACAAGACTTGGAACCACCAGGTCTAGTGGAAGATGTCCCTGTACATGGAATGGGGGTGGAATTAGATTGGTTTAAAGTCCATTCCAACTTGAACCATTCCACAGTTCCATAATCTGCTGGACCTTTGCCAGATACCTTCATAAGACAAGTGGGTGCCACTAAATAGGCTCCCAGCTGGCCCCATACCTCACTTCATGGCACAGCATTCCAATCAGTCCAGCTGTGGGAAGCAAGGGCATGGGCATTACCAAGACCCTCCTCCCCAATGAGGGGTCCCATCTAGTGCCAGGACCAAAGTGCCACACAGAGTGTTTTCACTTCTCCCTTAGTCTGGGAGAGGGACCTCTGCTGCCCAGTCAGGGCCACCACACTGTGCATAGACACCACCCAGGAAGGCTTGAAACGGGCAGCAACATCACTGACAACTTACAGGGCCACCACAGCAGGTGCCAGAGCAAGGACAGGGTTTTCTTGCTCCCCACAACCCCTGCCATATCTCCTCTGCAGTCATTCTCCCTGGCCAGTGTTTTCCACTTCAGATCTCTCCCCTCAACAGCTAGAAGCAGTTTCCTTCTGCCCAGCAGGAACAGGAAACTCCCCCTTTGTTCACAAGGCTATAAGTGCTTAACCCTGAGAGCTGCCTCCACTCCATGCAGGCTCAGCCAAGCAGAAGAGCCAGGCCATACAGGGCCAGACCTAGCCTGGTAGCCCTCCATCCTGTCCTCAGGGCCACCTGGCCCACCTGCAGAGCCTCAGCACCTCCACTTTCAACAGAAGTCCTAGTTTTCTGTTAAAACATTCACTGTTCATAGTTCTGGTGTTAATAAACCATCACTGCAATGGATCACCCCTCCTTGCCTTTCTCCTGCAGGTCTACAATGCTCACACACCAAACCCACCCAGCCTGACCCACCATGGCCCCACAAACCACTAAGCCCAGCCCTGCATTCAGAGTGGCTCACTCTGGAGCCTCACAGGAACCGCTAGAGACATGACAATGCTGGCAGGGTGAGGGAATGACCTGCCAGGTCTTTCAGCCTACAGAAAGATTAAGGGCTTGATGGGATGAGGCAGGAACTCAGTAGGAGGGTTCCTGAAGCCAGCAGAAAGCACTGGAAGCAGTGGATTGGAGTCAGCAGATAGCCAAGAGGACACTCTCTAGGCACCTGCCAAGGCAGTTTTCTCCTCATACCCCTCAAAATACTACATCTGTCAAGGAGGAAGCTGAGAACTAATGGAGATGTTCAGTACTGGGTGAGGAAAGCAGAGCAAGAGAGGCTTTTACTGGAAGAAACAGTTGTTTCTGGAGAGGCATTAGCTCACAGTTGGAAAGGAGCATTGTCACACCACCAAAACATCTGCTTGCAGGGATGAGCAGCCACCACTGGCCAACTGCAGCAGCCTCATGCTGCTGCCTTCAACATCTGTCCCAGCAAACAGCTGGAGAGGAGAAATGAATGTCTCTGCCTGCCACCTCCCAGAGGCCAGGAACCTCTCCCTTTCTGCAGCACAACGCCAGTAGCTGCTTAAAAATCACAATGAAATCATGAATGGGGCAGAGAAACAGCCCATCAGAGTTTCACTAACCTAGTCAAAACCTCCTTTGTCTCTCCCAATAGCCCTCAGAATTTAAGTATAAAATTGTCCACCATCCTCATGGAGAGCAAGTCCTTCAGAAGGAAAGAGGGGAAGCAAGGGCCAAGTACACAGGTCCCTCCTCAGTGCACCTTTGGCTTGGAGGACCTGCCTTTCCTCCTTAGTTACCTCTGGGTCTGCAGCCAGCCTCAGCAACTCTTGGAGCTCTGATCTATATCTACAGCTGGAATGGTCCCCAGGGAACAGAAAGGCTCCTGGTGCAGGCAGGAACAAAGCACTCTTTGTGCTCCCAGGAGCTGGTAGGATCTAACTAACTTGTCCAAGAGCTGCATCTTGCTGCCAAGCTGCTGAAGTGCAGAGCAGCATCTTCACCAGTGCTGCGGAGATCCTCAGATCCTCAGCCTGGCAAGCACCTCGCAGGCAGCACCGCAGGTCTATGGGCGTGAGCCCTGGGCAGTCCCCTCTGGTGGCTGGTGAGAGCTGCTCTGCTCCATCTGGAAATGAAGCCCTTGGCAATGTGACCCAGGCAGGCCAGGACAGGCAGCACAGGCACCACCTCACCCACTGGTGTGTGCTGGACACATGCCTGCCCCAGCAGCAGGCAGTGCATCCAGGCCACATGCTCAAGGGCCCCTCAGGGGGCTGGTGTGGGGGCCACGATGAGGTGTGGGATCAGAGCAGCTCAGCCCAACACCAGGAAAACCAGATGCAGTGGAATCAAGCAAGTGCATCTCCCCAAGCAGCTCTGGTGAGGGAGAGCTGGAGGAGCAGCACATCATCCCACACAAGGGTGAGGAGCATGTGGGAAAAGACAGGCACTGATCAATCTTCTTGCTTAGGAACATTTTCACAGGAATGCATCCATCCATAAATCCAATGCCTTGTACCCCTACGGCTCAGGGAGACACGTCCCTCTTAGACTGCAACAAACAAGCATCACCCCTTTTACAGCAAGTCGTGTTGCTTTCCTTTAGATTGAGCCAGCGAAGGAAAGCCACTGCTGGCCACAAGTCTCTTCTGCTGGCATATCAGTCCCTTCCACCCACCACTTATAGAGGACAGCTGCTCAGGAACATTCTCTGCTTGGAGGATATTCAGAGCATCTCCTGCCTACTTCTCCCTGGCTAGGAGAGAACTGCTGGTTTGGGGCTGCTTGGCCAGCTATGTCATCACTAAGTCACTGGAGTTTAGAAAGGTACCACAACCATGAACGTCTTGAACAAGAGGCTTCACATCTCTGGGAAGCATGGAGCTTGCCCAGAGAGAAATAATCCTGGGAAGTCCCTACAAAACAGCACCAACAAGCAACAAGTTATTAGGGACAGAAAAACACATCTACAGCTGGAAGCATCTCTGCAAAAGAGCTCTAGAAGCGTGGATTGCCCTGGCATCCCCTGCTGTCCACTCATAGCCTTAGGTTTAGAGGCACCCCAAAACCAGCGGTGCCACCTCAGAGACACAATGCAGCCCAACTTCATCCTACCAGCAATGGATGGACCTTTCTGCTAGGACCAAGTAGAACAAGACAAGCTGCATCATTGTCTCCATGCCTGTGTCAAGTTCTTCCCATCTTCCCAGGAGGCTAGCTCTGTACATCGTTGCACCTCACAGTTTTCTAAGGGTAAAGGCAGACCTGGGCCTCCATCTTTGGTGGCTTCTTTTCTTATCATCACTTCCACAGAGAGAAGAAAAAGTCTGCTCAGAACCACTGCAGGGAGAACTGAACCAGGGTTCATTTCCTTCAGTCAAACATCAACCATCCCACTGCCAACCAGTCCCAGGCCCTTCCCTCTTCCCAAGCTCCCAGTCTCCTACGCCACACTCCTCTCTCCCAAGGCTGCTGATTCACTCCATTATGGCTCACATGACCTGTGTTCCTGCCTGTGATTTCAGGTTGCAAGAGAGAAGCCAAGCTCCAGGTAGGAACTGGCTCGGTTTCCATTACTGGAGAGGAAAGAGGTGAGATTAGACCCATGATTAAGGGCAGGGTCTGTCCCGGTATGCGATTCTGGAACAAAGTGACCGGCAAGTGCTGTTGTCTAAGGTGCCCACTAAAATTTAGTCGTGTGCTACCACTACCACGTCACTCACCTCCCCCACCATGTGCCAGGAGTGAGGTCAAGGTGTATTTCTGGTTGCCCTCAAAGGGTCAAGGGTGGGGAGGAACCAGGTTTCTTTCACGCCAAGTGGCAGGGTGGTCTCTGCCCCGGCTCAACCGGGCTGCTCCCCTCCCACCGGCAGGGCCTGGCCAAGCCTGGCTCAGCTGGGAGGAGCTGATGTAAGATGGTGCCATGCTGTGTGCGCCACGTCATGTGCTGCCAAGTTGGAGATGTGGGTTAGAAAGAAGGCCTGGCATCTCATTCCCCAGGCTCTGGTGGGTGGGTAGCGTGAGGCCCATGCACTGGGTTGCCAAGGAGATACGGGCTACAGAGATCGGCAGAAGCTTGCAAATCCCACAGTGCACCTTGGAGGAGAGATGGTTACCTTACCAGTCTTTCCAGACGTGGCTGCCATCATGCTTAACACTTCTAGGAATGGAGCTGTAGTACAGCCACTCCACTAGCTGCAATAAGGCATCACTAGGGCGTCCCATCTCCAGGGACAGCTCTGAGCTTCAGGGCTAGCCTGCGCTGGCATCATGGCTGGAGTTCACTAGGGACATCAAAGGAGGGATTTGAGAGAGGGTGGGAGGGAGGGAAGGCAGATGGGACAATCTTAAAGTCAGCAGAACCCCCAGTGGGGCAGGGTCAGGCTACAGTCACAGTTACAGCAGCCTGGTGCCTGCCCAGAGCATCACCAAGGCATGGACGTGCCAGGAACAGTAGCCATTGGCTAGGAGTGGCTTACCAAGGGTTCCCAAGGCCAGGCCAGCCTCTCACTTCCTCCTGCCCCTCATCCCTTCTGCCAGCCCTGGACAGCTCTTCAGGTGGCCAGTCCAGGCCACCTCCTCTCCCCCTTGTTGAGCTCAGCACTGCAAGAAGATGAGCCCTTCAGGTTTAAATCTCTTGTGATAAGACCGTGGCTTAGCTACATCCTCCTACTTCTTGCCTGCCTCAAGGCTGATCACTATGGAGCTGCAACAGCTCTGGCCATCCCCATAGATGCCCTCCAGCCAACACCAGTTCACCAGGAGGAAGAATTGTGACTGTTCTGGGGAATAACCCATAAGCTCACCACATGAGTGAGCCAGCCCCTCCCAGTGAGGGTAGAGGACTTGGCTCACAGTTTGTGAGCAAAACTCATCTCTTTCTTGTTCTCCACCCTCAGCTCTGCAAGGGACAGGGCTCCAGCCCAGAGCTGCCAGCACGAGTAATGTTTAACCCCACTACATTTTATTGGTAACATATGCTGTGCCAGGACATGCCCTGCAGGGCCAGCACTGGCTCAGCACAGCCAGGAGTGGCTGGGACTGCCCGGTGACCTCTTAGGAAAAGAACTAGGTCCAGCCACAGCCTGGAGGGGCTGCACTGGCTCCCTAAGGCTCAGAGGCCCATCATCACCCATGAACCCTCTTGGGCAGGGAGCTCTACCTACACAGGGAGCTCCTCAGGGTCTTATGGTGAGGCCAGACAACGACTTTGTAAACCAGTAGCTCACCAGCTGGAGGGTAGGAATTAAAAAACTCTACAAGAGCAGAGTTTTCCACTCGGGATCCTTATACAGTCACCAATGACCAATCTGGAAGAAACTGCAATAAAAGTTTCACCTCCCTCAGCCTCCTCAGACAGGTCAGAGGAGTTGATTTTTCCTGGTCCTCCCTTCCAGGGACAATTCAACCTTGATCACCACCCTATACACACAAAGGGCAGGAAGAAACCTCTCTCCTGGTCCACTGAGGAGCACAGCACAGCCCTGTAGTTCTGGGCACCACTACCAACTTTTGGAAAACACCAGCAAGCACAACCTTCCCAGTGAAGAACCAGTCTGGCTCTGGAGGTCATCGAAAGAACATTCCAGTGCTTTTCCTGTCCTGAACCCCAATGTACTTCTCCCTACCCTCCAGGACCTTCAGCCCAACAACAGCTCACCTGTAGAAGGGCAGAAGCAGGAGAGGTCTTCAGGTGTGAGAGGGGCAGGATAGAGGACAGGAGTCAGTATCAACTCCACATGGCATTTGGGAAGCAAGCTTGGTTTGAAGCTGGGCAGTTACCATCACAAAGCTTGCAGGAAGCAACAGGATGCCCAAGGGATATAGCTCACTGCCAGCCAGGACATCAAGGCAAGAGGACACAGCTCCTCCTCCTCTCCATTTAAGCAGGGAAGAGCAGGAGTCAACACCCTGCCTGGCAGGGCAGAGAGCAGAGGTTAAGCCCCAATGCTCAGTCCCACCACCCCTGTCTCTCATGGCACCACTATGGGAGCAGAGACAGAAGCAGGCAGAGCACAGCTGTCTGGTCACACTGGGCAGGGCAGAGACAGGGGTTCCAGCCTCTCCTGGACAAGTGCTTCAAACCAAGCACCTCACCTTGGAATTAAGACACTGCTACTCTGTTTTGACTTTTCCTCTGCATGTTTATAGTTTTAAAGTTTATGTGGTCTCTGTACATTAAAGCATCCATGTCAGACCAGTACAGGCATCCCTACATCCTCAGCTGTCAGCAAGCAAACCTTGGGACACCAGGCAGCTGGTTGTACCACCACCTGCACTTCCAGAGGCTCATGTATGGAATGACTCTCCTCACTAGCTGGTAAAGAGGGTGGCTAACACACTGCTTCATCACAGTTCCTCACTCTGGCAAGTCTCTAGTCACTCATCTCCTCCAGGACACCCTCCTCCAGCTTTGGAAGTGTTTGAGTCATTCGGCCCACGGGGTCGCAGCTGAGCCCCTCAATTTAGCACAGAGCTAAGTTCATTGCTTTGGCTGTGACTTGGGATGACGTTTCATAGCTATGTTACTTGCTGGCAGAAAGTGTTTCCTCCCAGCAGCCCCTCAATGTAGTCCTCTGGCCATGGGGAGCAATAGGATCAGCCAGAAATCCAGCCTTGACTTCCCCCCACCTGCCTGCCCCTTGCAGGAAAGCAGGCTGAACCTGCAGGGTCCGAAATCATCACCCAGCTCTGTCTGCTCTTGGCCACACAGACCCCTCCCTTGGGCTGCCTCAGGGCTGGGCGCCCCTGCCCTGCAGCCAGGAGCAGGCTCTGCCCAGGAGCCAAGACGCAGAGAGGCCAGGGTCAAACCGGCCAAGCAGAGACCAAGGGAATGAGAGCGCTGTGGAGGGGAAATAGGAGGGCTCAGCCCTGGCCCGGGAGGTGGGGAGCGACTCACCTGAGCATGAAGAGCAGCGGCCGCAGCAGCAGCTGCCGGGTATGTGAAGGCGGCGTGGGGGATGGCAGGGGTCAGCTCTGTGGTGTACAGTGGGTAGGGGGCCCACGCTTCAGGGGATGCTGGGATGAGAGCTGCTCCAGTCAGGTCATCTAGACGGGAGGAGGAGACAAGGGGACAGCATCCCAGTAGCTGGCCCAAACAGCCTAATTTGGGGACAGGCTCCAGATTCCCTCCCCCCGTCTAAAGCTTTGCACTGCCATCTTGATGAAGTATAAGATCTGTGTGCACAGCTGCTCCTCTGGCCTCCCAGCCTTGCCAGGAAAAGCCAGTTGTGTTGCATTACAGCCCCACGTGGGCTTTGGACAGACTGGTCCACACAGACAGCAGAGGGGTGGTGCCACAGGATGCAGGACAGGGGACTCAGAGCCACATTACAGGTCACCCCATAAGCCTCAGCAGGGCTACTCAGTCCACCAAACTACACAGAGAGTGACAGCACAGGATTCATCCTTTATGCTTTAAAATTATGGATGCTTTAAAAGACTTATGGTATCACTTGAGCTACTAAATTTAACTTTCATGTCTTAACAGTTCTATGATAGCCAGATGCCCATTGTTTTCCTGTGACTCCAACATCCTGTTGGCCTCCCTGCCCCAGGAAGATTTCAGGCAGAGCAGAGGTGGGTATGGGTTCCTTTCCACTGTGGCAGCATTTGCAGAGTTAGGCATCTCTCAATTTGGAGCCATGAGCTCCAAGCCCCTTCCAGAATACTCACAGGGGTCCCGTGCAATGAAATGTGCACCCAAGGCAGGGTGGATGTTGGTGGGGTTCGGCGTGGCCATCAGCTTGCTCTTGGCCATCTTTGTGTTGGCTTTAGCAAATTCTAACCGCAAGGTCTGAGGGTTCTCAGGGTCAAAGCGGATGCCCTGTCACAGGAGAGAGCACAGGAGTTTCTCAGAGGTGAAGTTCCAGTCCAAGCACAGGCTGTGGTTATTCATGGAGCAAAGCCCAACTGAGGAACCAAGGCACTGCAGTCACATGCCCATATTTTTGTCACCTCACTGCAACACTCATTCCCACAGGTTTTTATTTTTATGTTCAGCTGGCTCAGGACCACTTTTTCCAACATGAGGGACGCACTTCTGCTCCTTATGTGCAGTTCACCAACCACTATAGCAGATATGGCTACCAACACAGTCAGGAAAGGTCTGTCTGCTGAAGCTGGGATAACTGTCTATACTGGAGTTGGAATAGCCTCCATCTATGTGGGAGCTCCCAACTGTGGTGCCACTACACCTTCAGCCCAAGCAGAGGGACTAGCAGGTGTCACAAAGCCCAAGACAAGGTCTACAGCACAGCAGAGCCATGTCTTGTGTACCAGATCCCACCAACACTCCTGCAGGATGGAGGAGTCCTTTGGGTGTCCTTTCCATGTTGACAATCCTCAAGGTATTTTCTTGAGTCACAGCAGGTCCCCACACCCTCAGAGACCCTCAGAGCTGTCTTCCAGTGGTCAAAAACTACATGGAGACAGCCTGCATCCATTTACCCAGGCTGATGTCAGCCTTGAACAGCTCTCCTGCTTCCCTGGTGGGATGCTGCAGGACCATTTCACTTCCATAGTCCCAGGCACAACTGGTAGACCCTCCCCCTTCTCTACCCTCAGGTCTGGGTCCAGCAAGGTATGTGGCCCCAGCCCCTTCAGCCCCCCAGAACTTTGGGACTCACATTCAAGGCGTTCTTTGCTGCTTCAGCGCCAGCCCGGCTGTCAAAGGTCACAAAGCCCACTGGCTAAAAGAAACAACACCAATTTCAGTTTGGAAGATTCTTCCAGCTCCTCAGGCTGCCTTGCCACCCCCTGTGCCCCAGACAACCAGCAGAAGAGACCATCCTAAGCTGCATAGGGGCTTCAGGCAGAGCTCGGGTCACTGACTCAAGATTCCTGCTCTGCATCTGCTCCCACCACAAACACTTTGGCATTCTTATGTGTAGGGACACTCGCCCTGACAAACCCCCAGCACAGGTACTCCTGCCTTGATCAGTGTGGGAGTGGGGAAGGCAGCACAAGGTTTGAGGCTGAAGTCTCATGTCTCTCATTCAGGGCAGCAAGAGAAGACATGGAGACACTCAGAAAATACTGGGTCAGTAGTACCCCACTGTGTGCTAATGGGATTTCCCCCCCCTCCTCTCTTTGCATGTCCAGTTTGCTAGCAAAAGCAAAAAATACACAGGCTGAGGTACCTGCTTTGAAGTCAGCTTGATCAGTGACCCCTCATAACCCTGCAGGAAAGAAGAAAGCAAGTCAGTGTCAGGCTCCTGAAGAGGCCACACTACAACCAAGACACGACACAACAGCTCTAGGAGTTCCTGTAGCACCAAGCCCTCCATAGGTCAGGGGCTGCAGTAGAAACAGGGACAATAACACTTCTTTTCCACCAGTAGAGAAGACTGGGGGGCAAAGTGGCTATTTTAGCTGTTCCATCCTGGCCCTTTGGTAAGGAATTCCATTTTCTAGCTCTTCATCCAGCTACAAAGATAAGCACCCTACCCTGGCTGATGCCTAGAGAAAGCAGAGCACCCTCCCTGTGCTACAGGAGCAAAGATAAGGGAACCCCACTTCCCCAGAAACAGCCTAGGTGGTTATTAGAGAAGGATGAAGAGTTTGGGGGATGAGGACACCTCCTCAAGGAAGGGCTGGTCTAGCTGAGCAGCAGGGCTGACCAAGCAGGTTTCATCAAGCTTAGAGACAGCACAATTCCAATGGCAGGCTCCAAGCGGGGGTTCCCAGTTGAGCACGAGTCATGGGCTCCCATGCTGGCTTCTGGTTCCCATATCATCCCTACTTACCCTGACAGACCTTTGCTGCCAGGTCATCCATAAAAAGGCTCTCCCTCCAAAAACCAGATTTGAAGACCTTCTTACCTTGAATGGTCGGAAGAGAAGGTAGAGCTCTCTGGGTTTGATATCCACAGGAAGGCCACTGACAAATAGCGTCCGTACCTAGAGGGAGAGAGGCCAACCAGCTGTACTGAAAGGAGATGTTTGGTGCCAAAGCAGGAGCACAGAGCATAGCTCAGAAGATTAGGTGCAGTAAGAACAGGACACCTTGTATCAAAGGTCCACTAACCCTTCCCTGCATTAGAGGAGTGCTGTCCAGCCCTGTAAAACACACCTAGCCCTGTGGTCTCAACCTCAAAGGATTGAGGCTTTTGCAAAAACAGTCCCCAGCATCACGGCCTGGGTTGATCAAGGCATGGACACCAATCCCACAGCCTGACAGGACCTTGATGGCTAAACTGGAAAAGACAACACATTGCCACAAGAACTAAGCTGGACACATCCCAAAGGTCCAGAAGGGACCAGTACAAATCCCAGTTCTCTACAGATCTTTCTACGGAACACATACTGTATCTCCTCACCCTACCCTGGCACTTTAATTCCACCACAAATTCAAAGATTGCCCTCAATTCTGAGAAACATCTCACTGCCCCACTTGTAGTTTTTGACTTCTGCAACAGCCCCAGAACTTCACTGCAGGAAGATTTTTGGGTCCATCCTAGCTCCTTCCCCAGCACACTTCAGACCCTTCAGAAGTTGCTCCCAAACTCACTCAGAGCAGTTATTCTGCTATGCCCAGCCAAGAGCAATTTTGCTGGACCAAATCCCTGTAGGTGTCTGCTCTTCCCAGGCCGTTCAAGTCATGGACCAAGTCCAAACACACTCATGCCAAAGCAAAAAATACAGTGCCAGGGAGGATTTCAATAGATAATCCATTAAAATTATAGATAATAGTTCACTTGAATAACCATGAAGAGGAAAGTGCTGAAGGTTCATGGCCTGGGAGAACTCTGATCAACAGACTTGTCATGAGTACCTTCTCCCTCCTCTCACTGGCTGGAAGACTATTTCTATAGGAAGCAGCATGAGGAAGCTGAAGAGACTTCTTGTCAATCAGCACAAAGCTGGAAAGGGCAGTTATGCACAACTGAGATCATGAAGACCCTTGTCATCATTAACAAGGAGCAGGAGCCCCAAAGCCAGAGCTCATCCCCTGGCCTGCTTCCAGCACAGAGTGACCCCATTACATTTCCAGAGCAGAAGGGCTCTGCTCCCACATTTTTTTGTTTTGCTCAGCCATTTCTCTTTCCCCAGAGAGTGGGCTGTATCCAAAACCACTTTTGCCATCAAACTAAGCAGCATACGTTTGCTCTGCTCCTGGGCCGGAGACAGACCTGGAAACACAGGAGCCTTTGCCTCTGTAATTCTTTGGGGGCAGCCAGATAAAGACTCCTCCACACAGGGAAGTTTCTCTTATGTATAAATGAAAACTCTTCTCCTTGAGCTCCTGTGCTCAGGACAGTCCTGCCAAGGCAGACAAATGACCTTCCCAGGGTAAAGCCCCCCAGCAATTGTGAAAGGCTTGGGGTGCTCCTGCTCTCTTGTGCATGCTAAGACCAAGGGCTGGCACTAGACTAGACTAGTGTGAGGAGCCCTTCTCCAGCCCAGCACATCCCAGGAGCAGAACCACAGCATCCTTTCCATCCCCTCCTTTGACCCTTCAATATAGATGGCTCTACCACACACTCTTGCTTTGCCCTGCCTTGGGAAGCAGGATGCCATGTGGAGCACTCCAGGAACATTTTCCAAGTCCAGGCTTGGTCTGACAGGCTCCCCAACCATCCCAACCCACATCTGATGCTTTAAGGCACCACTCCAAGGCCACTCCATGCCTGGGCAGAGGGGGCAATGCCACTGTTTCTTGGTTTGCTGGCTGCCTCAAAGACTTCAGCACTTGCACTTCAGCATGAGCTCCACAGAGCACCTGCAGCACATTCCCAGAAGACCCACGGCCATCTCTTGCAGGGGAGGATGGCAGAGTGTAGTGGCACACATGTGCCTCAGCCACGTGAAAGCACTGTCCCTTTTCAATATTTCAGGATCCAAGTGTACTCAGCCCCTGGAATGGATTTTTCTTTCAAGCAGATAGAAATCTGCATCCCTGTTGGGTCTCTAAATGGCCCCGTGATGCATCACTTGGTAAGTCCTTGAGACAGGCGTGACAGGATGGAAGATGCATGGTGGCTCAGGGAAGGGGGAGCCAGAGCTGGAGCCCTCACATCAGCCAGAACAGAGCAAGGCAGTTTCCCAGAAAAGCTCTTTGTCAGAGGTAACAGACTCCCAGTGTCAGCCCCATAAGTTGCTGCCAAGGACAGAAGCAAGAAATCTCTTGTTGGTCAAAAGTTTCTGTTGGCCTCCAAGTCCTGTTTGTCATCATCCACTGTATTGAAAAGGCATTGGAAAGCCAAGCCACAGCACACATCAAGGGCTACCATTACTCCAAAGCCTGGTCCATTCCAAATGACACCAGTCATCTTATCCAAAGAGTGTCTCATGACAAACTAAGGAAGTCACTGCTCAGAAGAGCTTGTTGGAAGCGACAAGACCAAGCAGTTGGTTTTACAAGATCTCTGCAATTCAACACATCCATAAGTGATCTAGAGAAGGGTAAGGAAAGAGGGAGATCAAGTTATTCAGTGAAGGGAGGGTGAAGCTGATGAAAGACCTGAGCAATATTTTCAAGGGACAGAGTGAGATAAGCCAGAGGGAGCTCACTTCCAACACCAGGCATAAAGCAATGGAGATTTAGGTTGCTCCACAGGAGAAAAGCAGGAGGTAGCTCACCAGTCTGAGTCACTTGTGCACTGGGGCCAACCCGGTCCAGCCTCTTCCCCTGCTCCCAAAGAGAGGAAACTGTAGATGAGGGCAACAGGGTCCAGGCAAGCATCTTGCAGTGGATTAACCAAACTGGGACCCTCCAGTCAGCCCAAGTCCTGCAGGCTTTGAGACCCCAGTCGTACCACCCAGGGCTGACAAATCCAGACATCCAGCCCTTACATTCAACATGCCATGACAGAATAGTTTCTGCTAAAATATGTCCTGCTTCAAGTCCCTGCCACCAAATACCAAATCCAGCTTCCTCATAGTGCATCTAGAAAAGGCACAAGACAAAAACCACCAAACAAAAACATCATCAAAAATATCCATCAAGGGCTGGATCAGGAGCTGCCTGGACCAATCTACATGTCCAGACACCCAGCAGGAGCAGATCTCCAAGAATACCATGTTCTTCTGCTCATTCTTAGGCCCTGCTGCCAGCCACTTGAAAAGAGATGTCAGGTGAGAGCAGTCACATCCCACCCAGGACTGATCTGAACTGGACACATGGGGATGGGGAGAAGCATGGAACAGAACAGCTCTTACCTATGGATAGCCCAGTAGTCACACCACTGCAGGCTCTGCAGAAAACAGTCTCCCTTCCCCATTCCTGCCCCTCTGTCAGTCCAAACACTTGACAGAGATGGAGGAGGGCAGTGGAAAATAGTATTCACACCAGGAGGAAGAAGACCATCTAGGCCATCTCTTAGAGAGGGAGGATCCCAGCATAGCTTCCCACACAGAGCGAGGGAGGGACAAGGAAAAACCATTTAGCCTTCAAGCTCTCATTTTCAGTCCTTACACAGATGCATCTCCCCAAAGAGATACACACCTTGGGCCAGCACAGCCAGGAGCTTTGCACCAAGACTGCAAGAGAGCCAAGCGGTAGCACTTGCCTTGCGCTACCACAGCCCAGTGCTGCCAGAAGACCAGCATAGCTCCTGGCCACAGCTGCTTTGGAGTAAGAGCTCTCAAAAGGGAGTTTTGAGCTGCCCTGCAGCCCAAAAAGGGCCAAGTTATGTCAGAAGTCTGATGCAAGGGCATAGGCACCCACCCCCTGAGACTGCAGTGACTGGGGCTTTTTTTTGTTAGAACACTGCTCTGAATACCTCTCCCGGAGCCAGCAAGGACGATCCTCCCCGTTGGAGATACCAGCCCTTTAACCACATCACCCATAGCACAGCCTGGGCTACTCCAGCCCCCCAAAACTGGCCTGGTCCTGCATCCGTACCTCCAGCACCCGCAGCACACAATCAGCTGTGGTTCAGAGACACCTGAGGACAGAGACAGCAGGAATGTGCACTAATGCCTCCCCCACATTGTGCCCTTGGAAGCCACCCCAGCCACATGCCAGTTTTTCCTAGAAACGAGACATTTCCCACTAGTTCACACCAATACATCCACTGAGCCTTCTTCCTATGCCACCATCCCCATGCCATGCTGCTGAGGACAGGGGCAAGCTCCGCCACAGCACTCTCCACTCCCGGCAGCCACTCTGTGGTGCCAGGAGCTCATGGATATGGACCACTTTCAATGGCTCTTTCCTATTGGAGAGCCTCTCAGTGGGCTGCCTCTCTGGCAGCCGAGGTCACCAGCGAGGCCAGAGGGGGACACAGAGCCCCGGTTCTGGCCACTGCGATGCAGCCAGGTCTACTTGACGTGAGACCGCTGGAATGCAGCGAGGCTGCGGCTGCCCCCGGAGCCAGGACTTATAAGGCACGGGAGCGGAATGGCGCGGCGAGCTTGCACAACAGGGCTGCGGGGAGGGGAACACACAGAGTCCAGTGGCAGGGCTGAAAAATAGGACAGGATCCTCCTCTCGGTGTCCCACACGGGCCGTGGGGCTGCAGAGTTCCGCCACTGCAACTCGGGGCTGCTTTAGTCCTCAGCACAAAGTCCCGGGAACCACAATGGAGGAGAAAACTGGGAGAGAGAGGGAGAGAGATGTGTGGTCTGTACGAGGGATAGCTCGGCTAGCAAGCAGGGCAGCCTCCACACCACGGGGCAAGAATCCCGAGAAAAGGGGCTTGCAACTGGCTACTTCACTACTCCATACCTCAGTTTCCCCTCTTCCAATGAGAAGAGAGGTGGCAAGAGCCGGGTTCTGCTGCCATTCCAGCCCTAGCAGAGCTCCAGTGTCCTCAGGCACTGAGCCCGGCAGCCGCTCCAACCAGGAAGCCCCAAGCAGGCACAGAGCTTCCCACGCACTGAAAAGATGTTCACCCATCCCCAGACGGGAAAGAGGGCCTTGAACTTCCTCCAGCACTTGAAGCAAGATAGGCTTCAGGCATTTCCCTCTGAAAAAAGCCTTCTGCACGAAAGGCACAAGGGGACCAACATCCCACTGGCCCAGAGGGAAGAAGGCTGATCACAAGCTAGCCCAAGTGCACCAGCATTTTGTCCCCAAGGCTGCCGTGTTCCACACTGCTCATTGCCAGAGCAGCCCCTCCCCAGCACTGCTCTTCCCCCACATCAGGCAGATGTCAGCGGGGTTTAGCCACCCCTGTGGTCAGGGGAGGAAAACACTCCCGCAAGAGAGAAGCACCAGCCCCACTGCGAGAGAGCAGGAAGCACATGGGAGCTGATAAGTCCAGGCACAACAAGGAATAGACAGGGCCCAAGAATAAACCTCGGCCCTGGCAGAGGAAGCACTGCTGGTGTGGCTATGCCATGGATGCTTCCTCCTGCTATCAAGTCCCGTCACCTGTGTCTCTGCAGCATCTCATGAATTTGTGAAAGGACAGCACCCAGATGGGTTTGGACCACAACAGGGGCTCAAAGCTGATGAAACATGTGGAAAGGTCAGCCCACAATTCCTAAGAGGTTTCTGTCCAACAGGGCAGCTCCCCTGGGAGCTGGCTGAGCACCCTCAGGTTGCCTTCATCACTTTTCACCATGCCAAGAGGTCTAATAAGCCAGAGGGAGCAGGCACAAGTGCCACAGCCAACATGCTGAAGGACACTCACATCCACACTGGCCCTACCCAGCCACCATGCTAAAGCCCTGGGCTCCAGGCACCCTCACCAGCCACTCTCTGGTGTTGGGGACCTGCAGTCACCTGTCACCATTGGCTGGAGCCATGGACTTTACCTGCTATGGACCACACCCAGGCACCTGTTCTCCTGGCAGGAGACATTGGTGAAATTAGTTCCTCCCCAGGGTAGAGACTGGCAGGAAGCATGGCTCTGGAAGCAGGACACTCACAAGAAACATTCTCACCTCAGATCTTTCAGTGAGTACATCTGTATCTGCTTCACCCCACCACACAATGATTCTTGGGCACTTCTCAGTCCCATGCCTCCCAGGACATATCCAGAGACAGAGGAATCTCTCCTCAAATCAACCCCATTTGAGGCAGCACACCAATGGCCATGTCTCAGCCCCATGCAGCAGGTCAGGTACCTTCCATAGCCCAACAAGCAAGTACTCCATAAAACCCAGGCGATGGAGAGTTGAAAGCTCACAGCAGCTCTTCACTGTGGACAGCAGTTATTGGAGTGTCACCCCCAAACACAGAGAGACCTTGGGGAACACCAGGAGGATGACAACCATTCACAGGACTAAGCCAACACTGCATCAGTCCAGCTCTTAGCAAGACAGCACCACTAGACAGCACCACAGGGAAAGGCTGTGCTACCAAAAGTGCCAACCCGAATTCACAACATGCCCTCTGGCTGCTCTCTCCCAATCCACAGCTCATGCTGCACTTCAGGTCACTGCTACAGGTAACCCAGGGCAGTTACACATTGTTACACTCCTGTCCTTGGAAGTAGATGGGAAGGACACACATCCTCAGGCCAATCGTTTCTGACCCATGGACACATACCAAGACTGACCCCATAGCAATACAAGAACCTGTCAACACCTACAGCACAGGAGGGAAGGCACCATCCCAGACTGGGAGGTCAAACATTTCCACAGCTTCCCCTGGGCTATGCAGAAGAGCTGGAGAACCTCCACAAGTGTAAGACTACCCACTGGGCCCTCAGATTTCCAGCCACCCCAGCACGCCATAACCCGACGGGGGCACTGGCCAGAGCATCCTTACCAAGCCTGTAGCATCCACTTCTGCTGGGTCAAGAGTAGGGTCACCTGGTGCCACTACTCCATCCTCATCAGATGTGCTTGGCTTGCTCAGGATCCCACCTCAGCATGGGCCAGGTTCAGCAGCTCCAGTGCCAGAGCAGTCCCCCACTGCCCTGCCCCTCATTAGGTCCCTTCACAGGGCCAGGAACACAGGAGGAACTTGGTTTCCACTATCCCACATGGTGCAGGAAGACGCTGAGTATTGTAGTGAGGTCTAACCACCTCACTTCCAGTCATGCCACAGTAAAGCTTCAATGAAGCCTTTATTTCAGGCAGAGCTCCAGAAGAGGCAGCAGCATTGCTCACTGCTCTGTGATCCAAGCAGCAAAGTCCCATGATCTGGCATGGCCAAGACCAGCAAACTCAAAGGATCTTTCACTCCACAACCTTCCATATTAGCTCCAGCAAGTCACTCTTGAATTCCTACAGTGCCAGACCCTCAAGCAGAGCTACGAGGAAGGACAACAAAGCCTGAACTACTCTTAGCTCCTCCCAGACATCTCAAAGGGTATCCTTCCTGCTTTAGTGAGGGCAAAGCAGAGACCTAGTAAGGGAACTACTGAGTTTAGCCCTTCCTAACTTCCACAGGTACCACCAAAAATCCATTAATTCTGAGGCTAAGAAGGGAAAGTCCTGCTTAGAAGCTTCTCAGATTAGCCAAGGAGGAAGACTCATTTCTGAAGCTGAGTCTTATTTAATAATTAGCCCAGGTGGCAGGAGAAAGAAGTTACCCCATCACAGGGACTAGAGTTGGGATGTTCATGCTCAGACTTGTGTCAAAGAAACTTAGACTTGAAACAGTGAGAAAGGAGAAGGAAGCTCATTCAGAGGGTATTCACAGGCACCAAGACATGAGAAGATAATGGGGAGATTCCCACATCCCTCCGCCTGTCAGAGCAACTCAGTGCTCAACTCAGGACCAAGAGGATGTCTGGGAACACATCAGTTCCCAGAACCCCTGTGTGCATGGTGACTCCAGGGTGTCTGCTCAGCCAACAATCTGTCACTGACAGAAAGTTGCATCTAACACTTGGGGGACTTTTAGGACACATGAAAATAGCTCTGAGGCACCATCCTGCTTCAGCCAAGCCAAGTGCAAGAAAATTGGCAAGTGGTGACTGTAACTACTACAGCTTCACTTTCCTCATAGCAAAGAGCAGCATCAGAGGAGCCATTTGACTCCAGAACTTACACCAACCTTATTTGTTTGCAGCTGTAGGGATGGAATCCACATATGCACGAGGTATCTAGGTCCACTCAAGCAGAGATTACAGAAGTCAAGAGATGCTGGGCACCAGTCCATGAAGTGCTACAGACATCCAGCACATAACACAGCCCACTCACCAGCAGCAGTCCCAGGCAGTTCCAGCAGCCCTGGAGTGCCACAGCTAAGGAAAAAGGGATGTAGGACTTGCTACTGAAAAGGTTGTTTGGAAGCCAAGAGCCTTCTACCTCTCCAACAGAGTTTTCTCACCCACAGCCTTCCATGGATCAACAGAATTACAGAATGATTTGGTTTAAAACGGACTTTAAAGACCATCTTGTTCCACCTCCTGCATAGGCAAGGACACCTTCCACTAGACCAGGTTGCTGCAAGCCCCATCCAACCTGGTCTGGGAGGGGGCAGCCACAGCTTCTCTGTGCAACCTGTGCCAGGGCTTCACCCTACCACATGGAAGTATTTCTTCCTAAGATGATCCTCTCTGGCAGAATTTAGCCAGGTCCTCATCTGGGCTCTCCCAGCACAACTTCACATTTAACGCTTTCCACTTTCAGCAGTCCAGGACCCTCAAGCTCTACCTGAAGAGCAGCAGCCACCACCCATGGAGTTGCAAACAAGCTCTTCAGAACAGGCAAGAGAATGCACAGGATAACCACAGACTTCAACCACTGGTTTGGCTATCTATGCAGCCAGCTCGATTTCTCCCATTCACTTCCCAGGAGAGAAAGAGAACCAACTTGTCTGCATCAGGCTCTCTAGAGAGCAGGGTGAACACACAGGGTTTTATTGCTATGCAGCCATGGACACAACACACAGTGTCCACGGGAAGCATGGGAGCTTCTCCAGCTGCTGGAAAAAGCCCTGCCTACCATAGGGGTGGGAGTGCAGCACCTAGGCAGCTGCCCGTCCCACACTAGCCCTCGGGACTGCCAGAAGAGATGCAGCCACGCAGATTGGCGGCTGCCTGGAAAATTAAACAAAAGATAGCAGCAAGTGGGGAGGGATCCCGTTAGGGGAGGTGTCTGGTGAGGAACAGCAGGGACTGACATTAGGCCCTGTTTGTTTAACATTCCCGTTAACGACCTCGAGAGGAGAGAGAGGCATTCCTGTCCTCCCCATGTCACCAGCCAGGAAGTGGCTGTGAGATCCAGGGGCTCACAGATAAGATAAAGGGAAAGGCTGAATTTGGGAGCTTCGCCCCGCAGCATCTGGGGCACACAGCGCCCTTCTGCAAACACCTGGGGAGGCAGTGACAGAGGCACGTGGTGTGGGGGGATGGAGGAGTGTCTGCAGCGCCAGGATCTGGCCGTGTTATCCATACAGTGTGGGAAAATACTCCAGCACACACCCTCCTGCATACATTGGGACTGGAGGATTCCACTTTGTACTGAACTTATTTATCACTCTGTATCAAGGGGAGCTTCTGGACAAGAATTCGGGCCCCCAGACCATGCTGGGATCCTGAACACAAAGGTCACTCCTTATGCCTCCATTAGCCTCTGCAGTGAGGAACAGCTCCTGGTCAGCCAGGAGCTACTGGAAAAACAAGCATTCAGAGTAGGCTCAGGGTAGCCACCATGGAGCCCAAACTGCGCTCACCACCGCATACCTTATTGCGTATTATTTCTGTTGGATTCTGGTGGAGAAAGGACTTTCCAACAGCAATCCCACCGGGGGTTAGGACATTAACCCTCCACCAGGCCCAGCCTAACCAAGGTGGTGGGTCTTTTGCAGCAGCCCTGGTGACAGACACACCCAGCAAGGCCACAGACCATCCAACAGGGTGGACAGACCATGCCCCTCCCCACACTCTCTTGGAGGCTGCACAGTGGAGAGCAGAAGGCCCTTCTGTCCAACCCCTGCTCACTCCCCAGGGATCCCATTTTTAACTCAGTTTTCCAGCCATCAAGCTCCACTCCTGGGAGGATCAGCCTCTCCAGAGGGTGAGGATTTCCAGGCTCCTGAAATGCTCCAGCACCTGCTTTGCCAAACAACCACCCGGCAGTGGGCAACAGACCAGCTCTGCTCCAGCACCAGGAACTCACCCGACCACCACCTGTGAGACACCAGCCCAGAAGGAGCAATGCCACTGGGATGGGATACACCAAGTGGCATCAGCCCCGGGGAGCTTTGCAAGCCAGTGAATAATTGGATCAAGGGGCTGCATTGAGTCTTCCGTGCATGCATGCACAGCCTGTGAAACTCCCAGGTACCAAACCACCCTCCAGCAGGAGCGGCACAGGGCCCCAGGTGCTCTGGCACTCAGCCCACACACACCAGTGCCACCCAGTGACACTGGGAAGTCCCACCAGCAGCATCCCCACCCCACTGCATAATCCCATCACCTATGCCCTGCTCCATGCTGCAGACAGAATTGCTACAGCCACCACCTGCCAATCCATTCCAGCCCATTACTCTGGTCACCCTCGCCAGGGCTGAAGCCCAGGGGATCCAACAGCCCCAAGTCAGCTGGTGCACAGGCCCATGCAGCCCCGGTGGGTGGTGGAGCAAGCCAGGCGCCATGTTGCGGCGGCACAAGCGCACGGAGGACAGCAAGGGGAGGGGACTGAGCACCTCCCCAGTCCTGAGAGCCAGGCACAGAGGACTGCAGCAAAACGTTTCCAAGGCCAGGCATTTTCCAGAGCCCTCTCCAAGATGGAGGGCAGCTAGTAACCCACTATGCCAATATCTGCTCCAGGGGTGCAGTGATGACATCAGCCAATGGCTCCAACAGCCAAAGTTCAGATGTGGAGGGCTGCAACCTCTGGCATGTGGCTACAGACAACTGACCATTACTAGCCTTCCCAGCCCTGAATCCAGCAGCATCCAAGCTCTGGCTGATTGGCATGTGGAAGAAGGGGCTGCTGGCAGGTCAGCTCACAGTCCCCCAGCCCCAGCCCAGCTGCCAGTACATACAGAGCAGGGCAGGGCTCCTCTGCTATTGTCCAAGTGTCTCCCTTGCAGCCCTCACGGGCAGAACGATGCTGGATCTTGGAGCCCTCCAGCTACAGGGACTTAGCATCAGGACACCATGCCCAGGGGTACTGGCTGCGCTGAATGGAGCAGGGACCTGCCAGCCCTCTACCTCACAGAGCTATAGGGACACTCAGCTGAGCAGGGGACTTGCACTGCCCGGCCCGGCTCCAGCCCCTCCTCGGGACGGGCCGGGGACTCCAGAACCAGCTTCCCAACACCTCCGTACTCTGGCTCCCACAGCTTCACAGGCCGCAGCAGGCCCGGCATCTGGGCTCCGGTTCCCCGACGACCCGGAGGTCTAGCCCTGACATCGGGTCTTCTATCTCCCTAAAGAGGCGCGGCGGTCCTTCCCGGCTTCCCCGACGCCCCGGTGCCGCCGCCGCGGTCTCCGATATCGCTCTGCTTCATCCCCGATACCCTAGCCCCGGTTCCCCGACACCCCGGCGCTCCATCCCTGCCGCCCAGTCCCTGGTCCCGCCGCCGCTCCCAGTTCTTCTCCGCCGCCGTCGCGACCCAGCCCCAGCCCCATCCCCGATCCCCAGGCACTCCTGCGTCCCAGGGCCGGCGGCGCTCCCAGTTCCCCGACGCCCTATCTCACATCCCCAGCCCGGCGCCCACCTCCTCCTCGACGGTGCCGCCGCTGTTGGTGTGCTCGGTGTCCTTGTTGAGGTTGCTCATGGTGGGGTGCCGGGGCGGGGAGTGGTGCCGGCTGCTCCGGAGCTCCACGAGGCCGAACCGGGGCGCCGGTGTGGTGCCGGTGCGGTGCCGGTGCGCGGGGGCGGTGCGGGGCTGCCCTCTCGGCTCACATACGGCGTCCCGGGACGGCGCCGCTGTTAAGGGCCGGGCCGGGCAGAGCGGGGCCAAACGGAGCGCAAAGTGCCGCAGCTGCGGGGCCGACGNGGAGTTGGTTTTTTTGTTGTTGTTGGGCTCGAGTTATTTTAATTTTTTCCCCCCTCCTTTCCACGAAAAACTTTGTCAACTTTGATGAACTTTCGGGTTTCGACTTTCTTAAAGGGCCCGCGGGGCTCTGATCTCGCGGCGAGGCCATGCCGTTCCCTCCACGCATCTCCGAGGCGGAGAGACGTGTCTCAACCCCGCGGGGGTCCGAAAGCCCCCGGACGGCGCCTCTGTGACCCCCGGTCAGAGCCCTGAGCCCCAAGAACAGCAGCCCTGAGAGCTCAGGGCAGGGATCCTGTAACTCCGGGAGAGCGGCCCTGAGCCTTAGGAGAGCAGCCCCTAATCGGCCCCAACAGCATCCCCGGTCCCCTGGGGACAGCAGCCTGGTTCCTCCTGCCAGGGCAGCCCCACAACCATCCTCACGGACATCAATGTGCACCCCGCTCAAAGCCCTGTTCTTGAGCCTGGGAGAAGGAGCAGGGTTGAGACACAGAATCGTGGAATTCATGTGTGTTGTAGGTGGGAAGGAGCCTTTAATTTCATCTCGTTCAACCTCCCTGTCATGGTCAGGAACACCTTCCACTATACCAGATTGCTACAAGCTCTGTCCAGCTCGGCCTTGGACATTTCCAGGGATCCAGGGGCAGTCACAACTTTTCTGGGCAACCTGAGCCAGGGCCTCACCACCCTCATTATCCATCTTCTTTCCTTTCTCCCTGCCCACATGGGTGCCCAATTGGCTACATCCTAAAGCACAGCCTGCGGCTGGATAACATGAGAAAATGGAATACATACATACTATTCCTCCATACAGCATCCCCTAGCCTGGTCCCTCTGCGAGGCATAACTGTAAAACCCCAAGGGCTTGAGTCAGCTTGCCAAGTGAGAGATATCCATGGATCTGAGCCCTGTTATCTTAACCAGCATCTCTTGTGGGCAATCCTTGATGCTTCCCCAGCATCTAGGCCAGGTGGAAAATGGGAAACATCAGCAGCCCCGCCCTGCCCTGGGGGTCCCACAATCTCCCCCTGCACCACAAAAGCCAAGGGTGTTCCCTGTCCTCCACTGGCAGGGCTGGGACACACATGTGCTGTTCCCCCAGTGGCACTGAATGTCATTTCAAAATCAAACTGAGCCCACACCCAGCTCTGAGTGCCCATTTCGTTCCAGCAGGAGCTCAGGGATATATCCTTTTGCTCATGTGCATGTTGTGAAGAGGTGTGAGCCCACCTGGGGGTAGCCACAGCTGAGCTCCCACCACATCTGGGTTCAAACCCCAGCCTCTGACTCCATTTGCCAGCTGGCTACAGAGGTGCCCAGTGAAAATGTGAGCCTAAATTCAGTCATCCCCGTGTACAAGCATTGTCCAGCACAATGCATGGCGCTCTGAGTCTAGCACCAGAAAGGCAATACAGGAAACACCATCACCGTGGCAGTGCCCACAGCCAAGAGCATGTGGGGCCAAGTAATTCCACCACAGGAGGCATGTTGGAGGGGATGAAACATCCTCCTGGGAGCATCAGCTTTATGTTTCCCTGCTTTCTAGGTTATGGCTTTCAGCAGCAGCAGCTGTTTGCATGCGGCGCAGAGGGTTTGTGTATGGAGTCCTTACACAGCGAAGTGACTGCTTCTTTTTCCAAGGCTTTGTAACAAGCTGCTAAGCCAGAGAGCCTGATCCCTGCCAGGTCCTGCATGAGGGGAGAAAACTCCCACTTTTTGACTAAAAAACCCAAATTTGTTTATTTAAAATGCTGACCTACCAAAAAAAAAAGGGGTTTGGAGTGACTTCACCTGCCAGCTCTGAATACCACAGCAAGAGCTCCCCTAAGCCACCCATGGAGTCCAGCACGGACCAGATCAGTGCAAGGACTCTCTCCAGTCTTTAGGGATACTGCACTTCACCATAACTTTGTTTCCCCAAGACTGGGGGAGAGTCCCATAAGGCTGTGCAGGAATAACTCCCAGGAAGAAGGTGTTGCCTACCAAAGAGCCCACCTTGACAAAGACCAGGAATATTTGCTTCCTGTGCTAATTGAGCAAAAACCAGCGTAACCTCACAGCACTTTCTCTGTGTTTAGGTTTGATGTTTCACTTTCTACAGACTCTGAGTGCGGAGCCTGAGGCAAATAGAGGAAGGCAGGAAAGGGTGGAAGTCAGGAGCAGCAGCAGGTTTTCATCGGATCCCTAAGGACCCCCATGCTGCACACACATGCAGAGGAGACATTCTGCCTCTTCCAGGGCAGGAAAACCCTGGCCACATGTGGAAGGGATTCTGTATCCATCACACTGGAGCAATAACAGTGGGTTCACCACACCACTACCATACTGATGGCCACAGTTTGGTTTATTGTGTAGGCAAATCCATGGCATTGGGCTAGTGATAAGTATCATCCTTGCACAGCCACCCCTTAGAGCTGTGTGTGGTGGCAGCATCCCTACCCCAGTATCTTGTAGCTCATAGTCCCTTTGATATATTCATAAACATCACACCCAGGCAGCTTTTCCCCTCCCAAAGCACTGCAACATTTGCTTCAACACATAGACCCCTTGATGGTCCAACCAGCTGCATATAGAGGGAATGTTTTCTCCCCCAAGGAACTTGAAGGGATATACAAAAGGTGGGACAAATGAAGCCATCACTACTACCAGCTTCTGCAGGTGAGCCTGTCCACCAGAAAATGGTGATGTCTATGCAGAGATTTTGGCTGAGGATTCCATTTCCACCTGGAGGTGCTCAACTTTAAGTATACAATCCAAGGTCACGCCAGCTGAACCAGTGCAGAGGCAGGCAACCCTTCAGTTTGGACTTTGCTTACCCATGCCTTACAGTGATGTATTTTTACACCAACACTTTTCCACCTAAAGTGTCTTCCACTCAACAGCAGCATCTAGCTCTGCACTCTGGCATAGGGCTGCACCAGAGCTTTATCCTTGCCCTACCATGTCCACTAAGATGTGATGGTTAGAAGAGCAGAGGGGATGCTGTGACCTGTACAGCATCCACTTACCTCTCCCATATAAATTCCTCATCAGGGTATACAAGATGACGGTGAACCCTGTGATAACTTCTCACACAAGCAACCCCAACCATGCTGTTCTGTGTGCAAACAATGGGAATGGCAGAGCCTCACCAGGGAAAGGGAGTAAAAGCTGTGAGGTGCTCACAACCAAGAAGATTGGTCTAGCAGGTCCTAGAAAGGGAGTTAACGAAGTACTTGAGACAGAAACAGGTTGGAATCAGCTGAAAAATCAAACTGAGACTTGAAATGACAGCCAGCTGTGGACAATCTTGTGTTTTCACACGGTTTCTCAGCTCTGCATTATCCAAGGGCTCTTTCTCATTCTTGAACAAGCAGGTGACCAGCTCAGGATGCTGATTAAGGTGATAACGCAGGATGTCTCTCTCCAGCTGGGCTTCTGTATCCTGACCACTCATTCTGTGATCCCAAGCCTCCTTCACCCACCTGTAGAAAGGCAACAGATTTTATTTTGGGCATCATGGTGATTGTCATAGGGGCCACTTCAGTCCCTTGCTCTGGCCAAGCCCATCACAGGCAGTGCCACACTTTGGCTGAGGTGCTGGGTTGTTTTTGGTGTTTCTCACTGCTTATCTGAAACAACAACTGAGCCCTGGCACTTGTTGCAGGACAGAGAGGATGCTCCCATGCCACTTCCAATGTTTCTGAGTATGGAGAAAGGAGATTTCCTCTACTTGCCACTGGCACCAATTTTTCCTTCTCCTGTCCTTGTCCATGAGATCTCACATCTCCCCAGACTGCTCTGCTGCTTTCCTCCATCCTCTGCCCATTCCAGCTGCTCTTACCTCATGCTCTTAGTCTTTCCAGTTAATTATTCCAGACTAGGATTTGCTATGCTGGCTGGAAAGAGGCCACCAACCATGAGACCTGGAGGAACACTGATTTCCAAGCAAGCGGTGAGACCAGACTGTCACGCTCAGACCAGTGATGCATATATGCAAGCTGAGTGCTGATGTCACCAAAGACTCTTTGCAGGGCCTCAGATTAGTTCTCAGAGAACTTTCTGGCCACTGTTTTTGGTATGGATCAGTATCCAAACATCTGGAGACTTGTTACAGAGAAGGTGGAAAGCGATCTCAGAACTCACCCATCCAACATCCTGCAGGCTGTCACTAGCACAGGGTTAGGTTGATCCTGCCTTGAAAACCTGTAAGGATGGACCAACCCCACCTCTCCAGGTGTCCATCCCAAGGCTGCATCATCCAGCAGGAAGAAGTCCTCCCTAACACCTATTCTGACTCTCTCAAGCCACCATATGTGGCTGCTGCCCCATGTTACATCATCTGCTGCCGCTGTCAAGGAAAGAAGTGTAACTCCACCATCTTTGTAACTACCCTCTAGGGAGGTGTAAGCTGCTAATAGACTCCTGTTCAACCTCTTTTGGCCAGACTAACCCAGCCCAGTTTCTTGCTGACCCCTCAACAGCACCTTCTGTGCTTCTCCCTCACCCAGTCTGCATCTCTGCCTGACACAGAGACTACCCAGCCATTCCTCCCACCCTGCAGCCTCTTTTGGTCTATCTGTTCAAACAGAAAGGATGGCACTTGGTCAAGGCCAAGCTGAAGAGGAGCTCCAAACCTCTTCCATGGATTTGGTCCTTCCATTGGACTAAATGCCATGTGACTACAACAGCCCTAAGCACTGCAAAGGGCAGAGGATAAAAGGTGTGGCAGAAAAATTAGTGCCAGAGATCACTGATATTTGGGTGCCAAATCACAGGATGCAGCAAGTCTCATCCTGGGAGCTGTGCAGGACTTTTGGGTGGCTCAGTGGGTGCAGGGCAGAGACAATCAACAGTGGAATTGCAGGGTTCATCCAGCATCACATGCCTGGAGTAGCTGCTTTAGGGACAGCAGCGAGTGCTTTCAAACTTTAATTCCTTTCCATACATCACTGCTTGTATTCTCCAGCTCCGCCTTCCCCCAGGAGGACAAGCTGAAGCTAACTGAGAGAGACAAGGGCTCGGAGGTGTGTGCAAATGTTTGCTCAGACGCATCGGATCACTGCAAAGCTGCTTTTATGGGCATTTCAGAGCAGCTCCTGGCAGCACCGCCCAAGCCGAGCTCCACAGACACTGCAGTGCCTCATGACGTGAACCCACCAAGTGGTCTTCCGACCAAAAATGGGTGAGGAGAGCTTGTGTTTACACTATTTGAATAAAAAGATTGCGCCAAACAGAAAAGCCTGTTTGGAGCCAGGAGCAGGAACAGTAAACCCAAATGCTTTCTCTGATGGGTTGCTGATACAGCATTGCTAGTGATATGGTGGAAAAAGCACGGCTTCACGGAGGGATTTGTCACTTAGTCACCTACGAAATGAAGACAGGACTTTAGTCTGCCCCAAACTTTTTTTGCCTAGAAGACAAAATACAAAGAAGGCAGTGCTTCTCCTTGCTTGTGCAGCACTGAAACAGTGCACTATTATCTCTTTAGTTTCATAATTAATGTGTCAATTGCACTGCCAGGCATATTAATTATGAGAGAATTAACCAGGGGGAATCCTTTATAGAGAATTGGTTAACTGAAGGTCCCAAACCAGTTCAGTCCTGTGCATGGGCTGGTCACACACCTGGCTCTAGCACTCCTGCACTGAACTGCTGCTCAAGGGCCATCCACGGCTGATTTTTAATGAGGACTTTTTGAAGTGTGGGGTACAGGCTGTCTCAGCTCCAGGTCCAGGTGTACCCATACCCAATGGATATGTTGGAGCATCAGGGCTGTCCCTCTGGGTCCCCTGCAGCTCCTTCCACCATCATTCAGCCACAAGAGAAGCTGAAGCCACCACCATAGTGCTTTTGTGGGCTAAAATTCTCATAGTGCACCTGGACTTCATCAACGACAGCACCATTCCATTGCCTCATACACAGAGGAGCTGGGAGCTGCCCAGGTTGCTGTGGTCCCATGCCAGCTGTAATGGAGGAATTTCTGCAGCTGAATCTGTCTCATTCCTCACTGGAGCCGTGTCAGGAGCTGTCCCACTGGCAGAGGGACAGGCTCAAGACTCCCTAGCCCGACTATCATTGCCCCTGTCAGCAGACACAGCTCTACTCTGGCATCTGGCACTCGGCATTAATGAAGTGGCACCAAAGGTCTCCAGACCTGTCTCAGGAGCAGGGAGGAGGCACAGCACCTCTGGCAAGTCCTCTCAGGCCAGATCCTGCCCTTTGCCTGCTCTGCAGTTGTTTGAGTGAGGTTTTGACCGGGTGCTCAGTGAGAACATCAGATTCAGTGCCAACAGGGATGGGGAGCAGCAGGGACGGGATGTGGCAAGACCCAGAGCACTAAGAAACAGTGTTATTGGTATGCTGAGCCCCCATGTATGGTCCTGCCCCCAGGATCTGGCCCAGGCCCCTCAGGGTGCTAGCAGATCCAGCTTTGGATCCCTCAGCCAGGTGTTACCAAGTAGAGTACCATGTCCCATCCTCTCCAGAGCCACCTCTGACCATCAACAGGGCTCCACTACATCATCTTCATCCCTAATTAACAGACATTATGGATCATATGGAGGGGAGAAATACTACCAGAATTTGCCATTAAGTATCTGGACAGCCACAAAGGCCCTCCTCTCTCCTCCTCTGTAAGGGAGGAGATGGGCAACTTTGAGCTGTGCCATGTGATATGGTCACAGCAGAATGCACCAACTCAAACTCCCCAGGAAGGAGGCATCCCATTTTCACCAAGGTTATTCATGTCCAGCCCCTCCAAACATGGAGACCTTGTCAAACAAAACAAAAAGACTTGTTGTGGAGGAATGAATCCTTGGCAACACAACCAATGTACACATGACCTACCGACAAAGAAAACAGATTGTCAAAAACCCAAGTGAGCAATCCCACCACACATCATGGCTCAGCTCCCCAGCCACTGGCGCCAGCCTGGGATGCACCTCAAGTCTCAAAGCCTGCTGGAACATGCCAGAGAGCAAGAGGGTACATCTGGGATGAGCATCACTCCAGCCTGCATGTGGCAATTTCTCTGTGCCACTGAGCTGCAAGCTTGGAAAAGCTCTTTATCAGCACATTTATCATGCCTTTCCCTATGTGTTCCCTAGGACACTCCCAGCTCCCATGGGCTCCCCTCAGCCAGCCCTCTGTACCTCCACCCTGGGGTACGTGTCCATGGGTGCCCTCAAGGGTTAGAAAGAAGTCTCCTTGCAACTTCCTTCCTCCTCCCTGTTCTTCTCCAGGTGCTGAGCACTGCAGAGGACAGCTAGGGACACCTCCATTGTTAGACACCCTGTGTGACATTGAGCATGGGGGAGACCCCAGCATGGATGTGGCACAGACACTTCCTGCTGACTCTGGCCTCCCTTCTCCTCTGGCCAAGCAGGACCCATGCTCCCCTCCTGAGATGACGCTGCTCATCCAAGGGTAACTGTGTAAAAGCCACTGCTAGAACACTGAAGGCTGCTTCTCAGTCATATGAACAATGAGAGGTATTAAGAAGTCGGAAGGATGAGAGCTAAATGAAGCATTGCCTTGTAAGAGGCTGCTCCATCCATCCTACTTGTCTTTGGGCAGAGAAGGGAAGGTGGAGGGCAGTATGGGGGCAGGCCAGGGATGGTAGCATGGCTCTACTGTCCCTCCTGCCCTCCTGGAGCTGATGGTACAATGAAAGACAATGTGCCACAGCAACACCCTTGCCAGTGCTGTTCCACCATGGGGGATGCACCACCTGCAGCATTTCCACACTCTCCTCAACTCGGCCACAGCTCTGAGTTCCCAGCTGGCACATTTAGTGGCCTGTCCCCATCCCCAGGGCACCCCAAGTCTCACCCCTTGGGGTTTCCAGCCTCGGCAGCATACCAACAGAATATATCTTCCCAGTTTTCGATCCCAGCAAGGCCAGACTTATTTAAACTGGGTTGTTTAGATGACTTGGCGTATGTTGGACACCCAGCCTGAAATATTCAGCTCATAATGAACGTTTGGCAAAGCCCTAAAACCAAGGAAAACAAAATTTTATCATGGGAAGCACCAATCCCTGATATGAGCTGGAATTGTTCCTGTCCTGCTTCAACCACAGTGCATAAACACCAAGGACTGACAGCACAAGCGCTGATTTTCCAGACCTGATCCCTTCAGCTGATGGGACAAGCTGTGGTGCAAAGTGCCCATGTTCCTGGAAGGAACATACTAAGCTCTCATCTGCAGTCCAGGCATCTCCCCTAAATCCCTATGAAACACCCATTTCATCACTGACCATCACCAACACAAACTTCCCTAGAAAAATTCATTTTCATGCAAGGACTACAGCTTGGAAAATTCCAACCCCAGAGGGGAACGACAAGCAAGGGGCTGTGATGGAAATTATTTTGCAGCCTTAATTATTTTACCCCAAATGCTGGCAGTCTGTAATTGCATTAATATCCTTGGGAAAGCCTGACCCACCAGAGCCCCTATTGCCCTCTTATCACTCCCCCAGGCCACAAAAAGAGCTCGCAGGGAAGCTCAGGGGCCTGGTGAGCCCATGCATGCAGCCTGCCAAGCAGATCCTGGGAATGCCTGATTTATAGTGTTATGCTTCATTCTGTTTACGCCAGGCGAGTTATTTAAAAGGAGGAGAGTGAGAGGAGCCCGGGTTTTGTTTAAAAGTCCGGCAGGGAGATTTGCCTTAAATAGTCAAGAGCTAAGGTTGGAGGGGAAGCCGCCCAGCAGCATGGACCTCCAGGATGGGAGTGGAGCTGGCACCCGCAGTGGGAGCTAGCTGGCTGTGGGAGAGGTGATAGAAGCCTCACGTTTAACTCTGGGGAGTTAAATCATCCTCGCAGCCCCAGCTTTGAGTAGCCTGTGGCACCGCGGACATGGTTCACCTCTACAACATGAGACACAGTTTTAGAGGAGAAGCAGCACTGGTCTGACAAGACTCTGAACCCTAGTGATGGCAATCCAAAAAGTTGCTCCACAGCCAGAACTGGCACAGTTATCCCAAAGGAAGCCATGCACAGTCTGGCTCAGCCCCACCTCTGAACCCTCTGGGCAGCCCTGCCAGCCCTTGAGGCCTCCTCCTCAGGGCAAGGCTCGATGTGAGGCCACACTGCTGGAAAGGCCTCCCTCGGGGGACTGAAATCAGCTTGGTTTGCTCAGTGCTGAGCACAGATCTGATTGCTCTCTATAAATACATCCGGGGTCAACACCAGGGACGGGGAAGAGCTATTTAAACTCAAGGGGGTTGCTGGCAAAAACAAAAGGCTATATATAAACTTTCCATGAGCAACGCCAGGCTGGGGGGAAGTTTTTAACTCCTAAAGCAGGGAATGAAGAAAGAGCCCACAAGGAGTGGGGTGAGGCAGTGGGATAGGGCAAGATATGTTTCACTGTGTCCCTAGAGTGGGTAACCATCCTCAAGACCAGTAAAACCAGCTGAGGGGCCACCAGCTGGGTTTGGCACTAGAGAGAGACCTCACAGCCCCTCCCCAGACAGGACAGCAAGGGGCAAAAAGTTATTCAGATATTTTTCCACTTTCTTGACTTATTTGGTCAAAACTGCTGAAGAATTAATCAGAATAATGAGCAACTCGAGTGCCTCAGCATACTTAGCAGCAAGGGTCGACTGCTGAAAGGCTAAACTGTTGTACCAAGCCTGGCACCCCTTGCTAGGCCTTTCCCTGCTTCACTACTAATGCCTGTACCCCACATAATTCCTGTTCCTCCTCCCATCCTGAACCCTGAAGTTCTATACCCACTATTAGCATGTGCATCGCCTGATAATCCCTAACCCTGGCAACCTTGCCCATCCTTGAACGTCTCTGATCCCTGCACCCCAAGGAGCCATGATGTCTGCTCCCAGTGTATCCATTGGATCCACCAGCCAGATCCCTGAACATAAACAGTGGCTTGTGGGACCAACATGGGTGAAAAACATTGTGTTCATGAGATGTTATGGAGATGGTGACAAGGAGGACAAGGAGCTGCGTAGTGGGGCAGGCTGGTGCCATGGCTCAAGTTAATAGGCAGGCTAATGGGACACTAACCTGACATTTTTTGGAATTGTCTCAGATGGTACTGAGGCCAGGACATCACCAACCCCAGCAAAACCATTTGCAGGGCGGAGAATGAAATATTCAGAGAGGTTTAAAGCAATTCAGTGTCTCCCATGGAGCAAGGATGAGTACTCCAGAGGAATGGGCACCCAAAAAAGAGGGCTGGGAGCCATTGCCGCAAGGAGCCACCCAGTCACCACAGCAGCCATGGTGTGGTCCAGCAGGGATGCTGCTGGGGATCAATTCAGCAGTCTATTAGAGCATTGGCCAAGGAGGACACTTCTTCTGGAGGTGTGCCATGTCTTCCCATTCTGCCCCCAGGGATGCAACAGCAGTGAGGATTTGTTCCCATGCACACAGCCCATCAATTAGCTACCCCAGGTATCCCAGAGCAGCTTCCAGGCAAATGCCAAGGCAGACCCCCTCTTCCCAGTTCTTCCCAGCTCCCCCATCACACTCACCCTTCCAAGCAGTGTGGTCACTATGCTCCCACACTGTCACCCCATGTGCTGGGCTCACTGTAGGGGGGAAGGTGACAGCAGTTGGGACAGAGGACATTCATTCCATCACGGGAAATCCCTCTCCTCATCCCAGTCCACACAATCTGATCCTTTCCAGGCTCTTCAAGGAGGGATCTGACTACATGGACAGTGAAGTGTGGCCTGTACATAAGGCCCATAAATACTTGTCACTGCAAATTAAAGCAGAGCTGCCCACATCTGCCATCCTCCCAAATCTCCTAAGCCACAGCCTGGAGAGCAACCCCACCAGTGCTGGTTTTGCAATGACCAGGGGAGTGTGGGGAGTCACATCCTGGGTGAGAAGTTCAGGCCTGAGCCAGGAGAGCTTTTGGGGTAAAGGCTGTGGGATTCGAGATGAACTGCCAAAGGATGAGCTGGCACCCCACTGTCTCTACCCAGCATGGAGCTGCAACAGACACATGCCCTCTTTGCTCCTAGTGGAGTCAGCACAGGGCAGGACTCCAGTGCACTCGGAAGGGGCTTTATCTCCTGCTATATCCCCTAGGAATGGCAGCGGCAGGTCCAGGAGCCAGCAGAGCAGGGATGTGGCTGGCTGATGGGAAACTTTGGGGTAGCGGGAAGGAAGGCAGCATGGCTGTCAGCATTGCTGCCACAGACTCAGGCAGCACTAGGGCCACATTCCCTAGGGACAGATAAAAGCTACCATAAAAGGGGAGACCTGTCACTCAGGCTGGCCTGGCTTGTCTCAGCACAGTGGGGAGAGTGGAGCACCACTCAGCAAGTGGGTGCCACTGCAGCTCCAGGGGCCAAGGGCCACCTTATCAGCTTCATGTCACAGGCAGGGTGCTCAGGGATTGCTGACTGAGGCCAGGGAAGGCACCAACTCACCAGGCACCTCTGAGCAGCCTCAGCTCCATCCCTTCTATGATGGCAACCTGCAGCCTTATATCCAGTTGGAGCCATTGCATCCCATCAAACTCCGCTGGCCACCTGATCCACACACCATCCCCATGCCACTGCAGCCCTTCAGTGGAAAGCTGGGATGGCTCCTGGGTGCGCCCAGGGTTTTCAGGGATAGACGTATGCTTGGTTCTTTCCATCACCCTCTGCACACAAGGGAAAGGGAGCTCATACAAAGGGAAGGCAGGAGAGAGAAGCCCCTTCCAAAGGAATAAGAAATGAGACCCTCAGCCCTCCCAGTGCAGACTATATCCAGCAGGAGCTGGGGGGGAAGCCACCGGCTGCAGTAACTTTTGCTTATGACGAGCAAAACACTCAAGATCTATAAGCAGGAAGAGGCTCTTTTGCCGTTGAGCTGCAAAATATTGTCTTTGCACAGCTGAACTCTCCCACTTGCGCCTTCTCCTTGAGGCCTCGGCAGCTCTTGGGAAGAAGGATCCTTCCTGCTCACCCCTCTGCGAAGCGCAGGGCTCCTCCTCACAGTCAATTAGTGAGCTGGGGTCAGGGGTCAAGGGGCTTCCCGAGTTCATGGCGCCTATGTCGGAACTGCTGCCGAGCAACACCAGCACCAAGCGGCACATACAGGACAGTCCCCATGGTTGTCCTGGGACACTCTGGGGACAACCAAATTATGTGTATGTCCCTAGGTCTGCAAATTCCCCTCCTAACCATCAACTGCTGGGTCCAAACCTACACACAGTTCCCTGCTTCATTCCTCCCTTAACCTGAGAGCTGCCGGCCCGGCCCCCACATTTCCCTCTGCAGAGCCTTTGTGGCTTCATCTCACCACTGGCAGTTTTGTAGGGGCGGAGGAGGAGCCCATATCTCTCCACCACACCATCTCAGCACCACCACACTGACCTGGGCAGCCCCACTGCATGCCAGCCCCATAGCCAGCCCCCCGCTGCCCCATGCCAACCCCATGTCCTTCCTTTGCAGGCCGCAATGCAGCAGCCCAGTGGCCACTATCAAATATTGATGGTACTGTGTGGTAAATAAGCATTATGAATTTATGACTTGCTGAATTAAACAGACCCTGCTTGGGCTGGCTGCTGTTCGGTGAGGCGGAAGGAACGGTAGCACTGCTGGCACATGTAGCAGCAAAGCACAGCCCCACAGCCTACCACATTCAGACCCAAACCAAGCCCAGGCTTTGGGAACACCCAGAGCCCTGCAGCCCTGGAGAGTTTGCACCAAGCAAAGGGTTCCTTCCCCTCCTACAAATGCCTCTCAGCGCTCTGCATTTCAGCTCTCCCCAGGGCAGCTGACAGTGCAAACTTCCCTCTCCTTGCAGCTGCAGCGTCTCAGAAAAGAAAAGGGAGTGAATTGAGGCTCAGGTTCACCAGTTTAAACAACAGTGAATCCAACACTATGTTTATGTGAGTAACTGGGTTAATTAATAACCCAACAACTGTTGCCCGACACAGGAAAGAAGCACAAAATTATTCTGCTTCGTACAAAGGGGCTGGTGGAAAGTCACCTGTGAAAACCCCAGGCAGTGGGAAGGAGAGATTTTCCAGCTCTGTTGAAAGAGGCTAGTTTGCCACAGCCAATCCAACATGCTAGATTCAAGACGAATCATAAGTTTGGGTTGGGAGGGACCTTAAAGCCCATCTCTTTCCAATGCCCTGCCACAGGCAAGGACACCTTCTACTAGACCAGGGTGCTCAGAGCCCTGTCCAACCTGGCCTTGAATATTCACAGAGAAGGGTGTGAGAGGGTGGCATAACTTGACATCTGAGCCTGGCTGCCTCTCTGGAAGATGTTTGGGTGTCCTTGTGAACATATTCACAAGAAGCAAGATGTAAGAACAGGATGACGGGAAAGGAGATGGGATAAACACTGCAGCAACACGTGAGATACCACCTAACGTGGGCCAGGGAGGTAAGTGCCAAAAGAAAAGCATGGGGATGGGATTTCCAGTATCGACACAAGAGGGAGCACAGGGAAACACAAAAGCAGCGAGAAAGGCTCCCTGCCAGCACCACTCCCCAAGGGAGCACTATGCAGGTCTGGTCCTCTTTATCAGGACCATAGAATCACAGTTTGGCTTGGAAAGGACCTTCAAGATCATCTCATTCCACCCCCCTGCAATGGGCTGGGACACTTTACACTAGACCAGGTCACTCCAAACTCCTTCCAGCCTGACCTTCCATCAAGCCCAGAGAAGGAAATACTTTTGCCCATGCAAATATGGCCCTTTATACCTCCCTGCCACATTACAGATTGGCCACTCAGAGAGGCCTGGGACATTGCTGTCATCCTGTCCCCTGTGAGGTGGCAGCAGGGTGTCACTAGGCCTGGCTGGTCACCATGCTTAGCCAATGGTACCCCACCCTCACTGTTAACACAGCCAATGAGCTCCTCTGTCCCCTTTGGGTGCCAGGCTGGGACTGACTCCCAGCACTGGGTACATCCTTCAAGGACCAGCATGGCCAGGCCCTGGTGTGACACCATAAGCCACTATCCTGGAATTGCAAAGTACCCTGCACTTGGGTGACCTGCTTCTCAAATCAGCCCTGCTATGTCTTCTCCAGGCTCCTCTTCCTTAAGTGACAGTGGAGCCACCAAGGAGAATCAGCAAAAGGGCTGGCTGGGGTTTCTGCTCTGGGTCATTGTTACTCCCTTCCCACCCCATCTTCCCATTCCCATCGGGTGTCCAGGGCTTTGCCACTCAATGACAGCAAGAACCACAGACACTCCTGGCACACTTGGCTCATCATACATCAGGCAGAGCCAACTAGGCTCTTTCACCACCGCTACATTTATCCCTGAAGACCCCCTCCAGGGTACAATCAGCTCCCATCACCGGGCAATGCTTCACTCCCACCCCCACAGTTCCCCCACCAACCTCCCCACTCCTCCCCAAGGGCAGGATATTCCCACATGGCTGTGCATGAGCTGGCTGAGCTGAGAGCAGTGGCATTCACAGGGGACAGCAGTGGGGCTGGGCTCCTTGAGGATGCTCCAGCCTGCCTACCATGGAAGAGCCCTCAGGCTTCAGCCTAGCACGAGGGGGGACCTTACTGTGCCCCCCACAAGCCAGCCTCAAGCACCACCACAGCATCAGCTCCTCTCCTCATCTGGGCAGGGTGCCACAGGGTGTGTGCTGGCAGATCAGGCATGACTTCAGTGAGCTGGTGCCCTGCTCACACCAAGAAGAGGGAAAAACCAAACATGGAATAAGACCTCTTCACAGGAAGTCCAGCAAGGTCCTGACATCACCTCACACTCCTCCTCATGGAACCATGGAGGGTTTGGGGTGCTAAGGAGGCTGCAACAAATGCCATGGCGTGTGTTCACATGCCAGACCAGAGGATGACACCATGAGCTTAAGCCACATCACTCCCTCCCCACTGATGACAGACAGGAATGGCCAAAGAGCAGACTTCAGCTCTCTTGCTGGATCCACACCCAGAGAAGCCCAGGGAGCTCGAACACTAATTTACCAAGCTTCCAAGACCACAGAAAAAAAATTTTCCTGCAAGGCTGCAGTATTAAAGCCAGAAATATTGCTGACTCTGCGTTTGTCCAGTGAAGAGTCCTAGGAACTGGAAATCCCAGGCAGCACAGGATGCAATGCTCAGAGCTTGTCCTACTGGAAAGTGCAACTGGAGCTCAGGAGGAAAACACTCATTGTGAAAGAGTGACCCCAACTGTCACGATGGAGGGAAACCATTGCTGGAAAACTCAGCCAGGAACCTCTGCTGTTGTTCAGCTGTGTGACACCAGACAGCGAGAGCTGAAATCTCTGGAGCAAAGCATGAAACCACTACAGGGTTACACAAGACAGGAACAGAAGTTACAGGGTCTCACAGGGGACTTGACTCTCTTGTCCTTCTCTAGCAGGAGTTTGCTGCAGAGAGAATAAAGCAGGATGGTAAGAACCCGGCTTGGCATTAAAACATTGAAAGATATATTTGAGTCCCAAAAATTCAGCTGGGATTTAAATGCATTGAGCTCTCCATTTTCACTGCAAGCAACACTGAGACACAGCACGGTTCCTGGTGTCATCTCCTGGGACCAGGAACCCTCCTGGCTCACACCAGCCACCTGCGCCCTTACAGAGCCACAGGAGTTGACATGAACCCTAAAAAGGAGCGTACAGTCACTAGTGGGAATGTAGGGGACAGAGGAGCAAGGGAGGGACAAAAGACCAGATGATGGATGAGGCGACAAGTAACACTGACAGGGTCTGCCTGGAGATGTGGCACAGCAGGAACAGGGTGGCTGCAGGGTGAAGATGAAGCCTGGGTTTGGTCCCAAGGACCCCTCACCCTACAGTGCTCCCCTCCGGCTGCAGGGCAGATGGCATACAGCCCCCTCAGCATCATTCTCACACCTGGATTCACTTAATCACAGCCTGGAACACCCTCAGGAACTGACACAAACCAGGAAATACGGACCAGCCTGGGAATGCTGCAGAATATGACCCACCAGCTGCCTGAAAATCCATCTCACACATCCCAGAGACTGTGATCATTGTCCCAAGGACCAATGAAGAGGGCAATCACAGCTTTGAGTCAGAATTTTTCACAGCCACAAATAGAAATTTCTACAGGAAAAGCTCTGCATCTTGCCTTTGCTTCCCAACTCTGTCCTTTTGGCTTCCAAGCAATCCCACATTCCTGTCGCAAATAAACCACCTTCTTCACATGCATCCAGCCCCACTGCAAGAGAGTGACCTGGAAATGCATGGAGAAAACAGCTGGAAGACAGTGGCTGAACTGAATATCCCATAAAAGCCCCACAGGGCCATTGGTGGAAGCAGGCCTGGCAAGGCTGCACTTGGGACAGGGCACTGCTGCACTCATGTTTCCAGGGTCCTTCCTGCAAGATAATGGCCCCAGCAGGTCCTCAGAGAGATCTGGATGACAGGAACTCTGAAACACAGCCCTTCTTGATCAATTGAAAGGAAAACTTGGCAAATAGTTTTTAAAATTATTTGACAAAAATGCTGTCAGGACTAAAAGTGACACTTCAATAATTCCCAAGTACTCAGCGGTTTTAGTGTTCAGAGGTGGCTCCTCACTTAATAAAAATAAGAAAACACTAAAAGGCACATGAGGCATTTCAGCTAGTCCATAACAACCTGCCCAGCCTCATGCAACACCTAGTGCCTGCTCAGACAGGGGTAATGGCAGGGGAGTGATGTCTGAAGAGGGAACAAGAGTGTGCTCAGCACCCACGCTTTGGTGAAGAGCACATGGGGTGCAATGATGGGAACATGAGGCTGGGCAGTGAGGGGCCGTGTGCCTGAGCTGGAGGTATGTGCACCCTGTGCACCCCTGCTCCCCACACCATTCCACGGCTCATTGCCTGGGGGAATGGAGACAGTGTGCCGGGTGCTGCTCTTGGCTCAGCCCACTGGTCCTCGGGCCAGTTCCCACGACCTGCTGCACTTCCTGTGGCTGGAGGCTGCTGGATGGCTCTGGGACATGGTGGCGGAAGTGCTGCGATTTAGGTGGAAGGAGAGGCTGAGCCAGCCTCAGCCTGGGAACGGCCTCCATGTGGTGTTCCCCACAGCCATGACACCAGGGGTGGGATCCGCTGGCAGCCAGGAGCTACTCTGCCTGCCTGCAGAGGGTGTGTGGATGCCCTGGGAGAGCAGGTCTTGGAAAACTTGCTCCCGAGTGATTTCTGCTCCATGTCCAGCACAAGGCTGTCCCCTAGCAGAGCCAATTACGTGAGTTTGTAAAATGCCCAGAGTTGGCACTAGCCCAAAGCCACTTCCCCTTGCTTTGGACAGGCCGGCTGAAAGGGGGCACTCCGGGAGGCACATGCTCCCAGCCTTGCAGTGGTTCCCATCCCTTCTTCTAGAGATGTGCAGAAGGCAGTGCTTCCCTGCTCAGACTGGGCACCAGAGCTTATAGAGACATCCATCTAGGTATGTTCCACACTGACTCATCACACACATGGCAGGACAAAGCTATCTAAAAACTGAATTTGGGAATGCCGTCTGTGTTCGTGCCTTGGGAAGCTTTTTATCAGTGTTCCAGAGCACTACAGATGGCAGCTCACTAATCTCTGACTCAGCTGTTTGATGGGCATGTTCTCAAGTTTCTTCTTGCAAAACATTTAAATTTTCTGGAGCTAGGACCACTTGGAGGTTAGAACAGGAGCTCCAGGACAGCAGGCTGCCCCTGCACATGGTGACAACAGGTACAGCCCAGCCTGCACCTGGTTTGGGTCTCCTGAAGGAAAGAGGTCTCTGGAAATCTGTTTAGCTGTGAGCTCTTGAAGACAAAAATTTGATTTCTCAGGGACTCCTCTTGATGGTCAACTCACCAGGATGAATCCAGCTGGAGTCACCTGCAACTCAAAGGTGTTCCTATCCCAAATCACAGGCAAAGCTGTGATCCTAGGCAGAGCCTAGGAGGTCCATCTCCTGTCTCACTCTTGTTTCTTTCCTCTCCATTCTTTGAGCAAAGCTGTGTTCAAATAACACTTCCATGGAACAAGGAGAACTTCCATGGAACAGGATGAAAAGGTTTGGCATCTGGCCATCTTTCGAGCTGACAAACCCTCACCCTATTTTCCACTGAAGTTATAACAATACAGGAAAACTATACTCAGAACACACCCCTGCCATGAGCCACCAGGCCCAAGTGGCCACAGAACACAGGGCTGCCCAGCAGGCAGAGGAGCAGTGAATATCACTGCAGGCACCCACAAACACTCACAGGAGCTCTAGAATAAAGGATCCTCCTCTCCTATCTCATAGTGGCACAAAACCTTCCCAGCTGTGTTCCCTACTCCCAGGCAGACACACACTCTCTCAGCCTACTGTGGATATGTGCCAACAACCCCCAAAAGATTTGCAGTCATCTCTGAGAAGTAAAAGCCAAGTCATTAATCATCTATCATAACAGGAAACTGCATGAGAAACCCTGATTTTACTTTCTTTTTATCTGTTTGCCCCCAGAGTTCCAGGTGATGGGAGTTTTGAGCTTTTGAGTCTTCTATGATGATAGTGTAGGCCTTGTCTGTAAAAGAGCTCACAGCATTTTGTTAATACCTCTCCCAAACTGCCCTTCCTAAATTAAACTTTCAGCTCCTCCAAAATTCAAGGTTTTCCTCTCCCTCTGCCTGCCCAAGCAGTGGTTTCTTGGAGAGATTCAAATAAAGAATGTGATTTTGTAAGAGTAAATTAATTGAATCTTAAAAAATCCAAAACCACAGTAACTTTGAATCACAAAGGAAAGGCATATTTGATGTGTTTGAAACAGGAAAAGATCCTAGGTTTACATTAGATGAAGAAATTTAGCATATTGTGAATAAATGAGCTGCATCACATGGGAAAATATCCATTAGGCCAAAAAGCACAAAATGCAAGGAGACAAACACCTACATACACAGCCATTCATAATAGGACTTTCCAGAGGAAAATGTTAACAGTATTTGGATATTATAAAGGAGCTCTTCTCCATAAAATGAGCAACCTAAGAAACAGCAGCACCCTGGCTTATGGTTAACACCCTGCAGCTGCTGACAGGTGCCAGGAGCCAGAGCAGGGAAGACAGCTTTGCAGAAAAATTTTCTTCCATCAGCCCTTTGCCTCTGCTTGCAAATGATGCAGAGGGCTAACACCCAGCCAGCCTCTGCAGAGAGCTTCCAGCAATTTCACTGAGCCTGCAAATTCCTGTGGGGCTGCAAAAACAGGAGCTTTATGAATCTGACTGCACTGGAACAGAAACATGCCCAGCAGACATCTCACATGCACAGAGGCACGGAAAGGAAGAATCCACACAGATTTGGGTGTTTTGCAAGGAGTGCATCCCCAAACACAGCTGACAAAATCCATGTTTGCACATGTGACATGGGAAGAGAGAAACAACACTACCTTTTCTTCCAGAGGATGGGACAGAGGCATGATCATGTTCTAGAAATAGCTGGATCTCAGAATGAATCCTCTGAGTGAACCAGTACAGTGAAACAGGCCTGGACACATTAT
This sequence comes from Anthoscopus minutus, assembly GCA_013399455.1. Lineage (NCBI taxonomy): Eukaryota > Metazoa > Chordata > Aves > Passeriformes > Paridae > Anthoscopus > Anthoscopus minutus. Next base: position 46,948 of record VWYI01035368.1, read on the forward strand.
TATGGAGGTGTAGAATTGAGAAAAACAAAATTATTAAAGCAAAATGAGGTGTTTTGCCTGGACAGGTCCTTGAGCTTCTTGGCTCTTTGTTTCCAATGGCTTCACCACTAGCACAGGAGGTGTCAGCAGACAGAAACTCTGCAGCCAGGGGTGAATCCTCAGCACTGAACCATTGGCCCTGCCTTACAGCTTCCCCAAGACTTGACAGGAGTCCCTCTGGAGGATGGAACCAACCCCCTGTGTCGGATCCATGGACTCACTCCTTAGCTCAGTCAGCTTAAATCTCCCTAAACAGGTAGGGAGAGCGAGGCTGAGGGTGCTGTTGGTGTCACCTCACCAGGGAGCACCCTCTGCTCAGGGAGCTTTGGGGCAGCACTTTATGGATTTCAGATCTGCAGGGACTCTAAATTTCCATATTTGGGATTTCCAAGATTTCCTACTTTATAAATACATAGGTTAAGATGAATGATACAAAACAAGCTCCTCCAAGACAGTTCTGAATTCCTGCCACGTGAAATTTCTAAGAAGCGTCACTCAGGTACTGTGAATGCCATGGGCAGACTTTAATTTTTTTGCTGTCCTTGCAGTGTGCAGTCAGCTTGTGGTCTTAAAAATCCAAGAAGATTTTTGGCAACTCCAAGAGGCCTTTTGGATTTTTGGCTGGAGTAGCAGTGGCTTATCATCATGTACCAACACACCCAGTCTTTTCCACAACTCCTCCACCTGTGTCCACATGAATGTTTCCTAAAGTATTGACCACAGAAAACCAGCTTTTGTGCAAGTCCCAGTGCTCAGAGGCAGAACACAGGCCCTAATTTGGGTAAGTTCAGGCAGCTCCATCAGAAACACTTCCAGCTCCATTCATCCCACCTTCACATAGTGCCTACAAGCAGCCAAGACAAGACCTCTTTTTCTACAGGGAGAAGCAGCAGAGCTGCTGTTCCCAGCTTACATGTGGATGACTACAGAGAGGTGAACAACATCTGCTATGCCAATGTCTAATGCACAGGGAGCAAGAATGTGACAGGAAAGATGAGCTCATTGTAAAAATAATTGAAAGAGCTTTTAAAGGAATCAATACAAAGCCCTAGCTGGATTCAGATGTGCAAATGCCAGCAGCAGTGCACCTCCTCACCACCCAAGGGCTTTCCCTTATGCCCCTTTTAATAAATTTGTCCTTGATTTTATCCTTTTTGTCTCTCTGTGCCACCCATCAGACCCTGCACTGAGTATTCTGGAGTGTGTCGTATTCCACAAGCAGTCAAGGAAAACAGCTTCAGGCACAGAGCAGCAGGGATGATGCAAACAAGCCACAGGTAGTGGAAACAGGGACAGGGAATCATAGAAGTATTTATTTTGGCCAAGGAAAAAGTGACCTCTGGAGTAAACCCCAGCTTTCACAGATATTCCTCACTGCCAGCTCGAGTGATGCAGTCCTGAACCAGGAGCTGCATGCCTGAACCTCACAACTACATGTTCCTGGCTTTCTGGAGGCTCTGTACTCCATGGATTACTTTCTCCATCATACCCCATATGATCATAGGTTCTGTTGCACCAGATCAGTACAGGCGGGGGGAGTACCCTTTTTTCAGTGTTTGCCAGTAAAACCCCTCTGCCTCTTCAGGGCAACCCATCCCGACACTCACTGCTTGGAGGGACAGTTAGAGACTTGCTCTGGCATTTCTTCAGCATGGCCATCTCATCATACCAGCAGAGCCCTCTCCAAAGGCATTGACACTGGCTCACAGCATCCTCTGGAGCAACGGTTCATCAATGACACACATTCATGACAGACCCCTCTCATGGCGGCCATCACGTCACATCACCAGCTCATGCCCCTGACACCATCCAGCTCCTCAGCCCACACCAATATCACCCAAATTCAGGCTGCATGGGAACAACTTGCTTGGTGCTGATGCATATCCCACTGGCATGAGGAGGGACAAGGCATCCTCAGAGCACAGCACTGGGAATTCATCCCTTGTCATGACTTCTAAGTTTTCTTCTGCCCATTCCCTGGTTTCAGGCCTTGGACACACCAGTTATCGCCATTCCCTGAAACAAGACATTCCCTGACCTCCTTTTCCCTCATAACTAATTCAAACAGAGCAGGTTTTAGCTCAGCTCATGCATGAACTCTGCGCTGGCACCGCTTCATGGCTAAAGAACGAATTCTGACAGAGCTCATTAAAAAAAAAAAAGCCACTGATGTCAGCAACATGCCTTAAACCTGACCCTCAGCTCCAGGCAGGTCTGCCAAGAAATCAAGTCATCCTGCTGGAAGTATAAAGGGAGAGCAGAAAGCTATCAGTACAGTTTGTAAGGAACCTCATTTGTTGTTACAGATGTGAAGCAGATGGAAGACACAGGTGAGTGACACCAACCAAATTGACTGTTCAAACGATTAAAACCCACCTTGCAGATGGCCACTCAAGACAATTCCAGACACACTGATGGGCCAGTCTTAGAGAATTTATGCACAGCTCACCTTGAAACACAGGGAGCCAAAATGCCAGGAATGCTCCTGGTGCTGTTTTGGTTGTAATAGTCACAGACATGTCAGCACATGACGACCGAGCTGGCAGAAGGGCTGGGACTAAGGTATGACAACAAAATTCTCTGACAGGGTTCACTTTTGTTTTTTCCTTAGGAAAACAAGATCCTCATGGGAGAGGAGAGGAGAGGAGAG
>VWYI01035368.1:49734-131318 GCA_013399455.1 Anthoscopus minutus
AGGACAGGACAGGACAGGAGAGGACAGGAGAGGACAGGAGAGGACAGGAGAGGAGAGGAGAGGGCTTGGTTGAAAACTTAGTTACATCCCCAGATATGTGTCCAGCTGTAGAAAGTTCTGAATAACACATTTCTAACAAGTTTTTAAAAATAACTACAGGGTATTAATTACACTAGAATCTACCAACCCTTTTCCCTCTTTGTCTGGAAACCTTTGGAAGTGTTTTCCATTAGGCAACACTTCTAAGCACTGCCAGCTATGCAGCACTTCTGGAGGTACCGAGGCACTGTGTGTGTGATATGGGGAGGATGGAGCAGAGGCACACGTACAGCACTGCGTGGGGGAACAGACACAGAGAAAGGCTGCATCACAAAGCTTCCCTGGTACAATCCCCTCTGCAGCAGGCCTGTCTCCCTTATCTGAATGGCCGCATCATCGCGAGGTCAGCAAGAGCTGCTGTGACTGCACGGCCACGGAACCACTGTGCTGCTGAACTCACTCCTGGTGCTTTCTCACAGGCAGAGCCAGGACTGCAGCCAAGGAAGAGCATGGAGCAAGTGTTGGAGGGACAGCCTGTCCTGCAGGAACCCCACTGTCTCGGTTTGGAAAACAGGGATCTGCTAAGGAAGGCAGGAACTTCACTTGAAAAGAAAAATCTAGATCCCCCAATCCCTCCGAATTATTAATATTTTGAAAAAAACAAGGGGCTGTCAGGCAGAAATATGGGGATAGGAATAACAGTTCTTTACTAATATGTATAGTAAGGCAAACAAACAATAACTACAGCATTAACAACAAACAGAAACAGGGGTCCCGCGGCAGCCTCTCGGCCGAGACGGGAAGGGTGGAGGAGAAGCTCCGCTTCACAAACCCCTCCGCGGGCAGTCAATCCCGGTGCTCCTGGAGGTTCCTGAGGAACACCCCGCTGGAAACAGCAGGGATGAGCAAAAAATCTCGTGCCGGTGGATGAGATGTATCAGCAGCTCGGCGGAGAAAGCCCCGGGCCGGCGGACGAGGCGTAATCAGCAGCTCCGCAGGCGGCGGCTGGGGCTGCAGCGCGTCCCGGCAGGACAGGGGCTGCGAGGCCCACACATGAAGAAGAAAATTGAAAGAAGAAGAAAGAAAGAAGAAGCGGCAGCTCCATCTGGATGATGACGAAATCCTCTCCCCCAACAGAAACAACTCAGAGAGTGCATCCCGCTCTCAAGACGAAGAAAACCCAGCTAGCTTCCAACTGCCCCGCCCTCCCTTTTACCTGCCTCCCCCCTCCCCCCTGGGCCCAGCTGAATTCTTTGCCTTTATTAAGCATCCAGTAAGTACCAGCCATCAGGTTCCCCCTCAGGTAATGGGGAAAAATTCCAATAGGTGAGAAGGAACATAAAGAAGGCCACCTAACTCCCAACAGCCACTTGCCTCCATGGCCCCGAACATCTGGCAGCATCTCTGCTGTCAGACAAGAAGGCTGTGACTGAGTGATCTCGCCTTGGCCTCACCTCTCTCCCATCTAGGAGCTTCCATCCCGGCATCAGGCAGCTCTGAGAGGCTAGAGCCACCTGCCCAGCCCCAGCCAGCCCACGAGTGTCACTAGCTCCAAGCACACAGGGGCTCTGAGTCTCCATTCCCTTAGCTGGTGAAAAACTTATCGCTTCTATCCATAGTTTATCCTCTATTTTTAAGAGCTACACGACCCACATTTAATCACAATAATTAAGGAGATGCTAAATTAGTGTTTGCAAGCTTCTAAAACACAGAGGTTGCAGATTGCATCTGTTTTTCATCTAGAATTTGGGATAGTCAACCCCAGAACCCAGAGTAAAGCTATTTGGAGGTGTCTGTCCTTCATCAGACTGGCTGTGGCAAAATGAAACTGTCCAAAAATATAGTGCAACAGCACTTCTCACTGCCAAAACCCTGGGCAGGGCAATACAACCCGGGGAGGGCAGAGGAAAGCCCTGAGACACAGAGGGAATGGAGCACGCAGGACCTTGCAGAAAAAAGAGCCAGGAGCATTGTGGGCAGCGTGGCCAGGTGACAGTAACAAGGGAGAGGACAGGCAAGACCTGAGTCCAAGCAAGGTGTTTTTTGGTCTGTGAAATACCTGCCTGCCCAGGCACATGAGAGCTCCAGTCATGCCCAGAATATCCCACAGCAGCTCCGTGCAGGGAACAAGCCTCACATGGAAAATAGTAAATAAAGAACCTGCTGGCCTCTGCTGGCACCAGCACCACACAGTGACCCCATGGCCTGGCTGCCAGGCCCAGCAACATGTGGCAGCTCTGCCACCCCAAAACTGTGGTGCAAGGGCATGTCTCAATGCCAAACCCCAGACAGCGCAGGAATCATGAACCCATTGCTCCGAGCAGGGTTCTTGGTGTTCTCTCCACTGCACTCATGGGACACAGAGCAAGCGACATGATGGCTGCTCCCACGGTTTGGCACTGAGACAGGGGCTATGCCTTGAAGGCAATGCTTCTCTTTGGCTTCCATCCTGATGGATTGTCAGGACAGCTCCCAGTGTACCCAGCACCCTCCCCAAAAAGGGCTCATGGGCACAGACCCCTAAACCAGCAGTGGCAAAACATAGGAGAGCTGTAAGCAGCACCAGACACCTTGTGTTTCACACATTCTCCTCCTCAGCGCAAATGGGGACACGGAGTGACAGGCAATAAAAAATAAAAACCCTTGCCGGGGAGATGCAAAAATAATACTATGTACATTCCAGCTTCCCAAGCAACAATCGCCTGAGAAGCCGGCACTGTGGGAAAGTCTCAGTTCACTTTTCCTGGGCATTATAAATAGAATCAGGGCTACAAGCAGGGCTGGAAATGCAAAGGAAGGGGGGAAAGGTCATTTAATGGGCTCTGTTTGAACTCGGGCCCTGGCTGATGTCCAGCTTTCTGCAGAACATCTGATCTCTTCCTGCCGAGTGAGGGCAGCGCCACTGCACTGGGAACTGGGAAGCCCCAGTCCAGGGCTGCTTGTCAGAACTCAGAGCCTCTGAGCCTACCGGGGCATCGCACCTCAGGCTGCTGCATGTGTCACTCAGGAGCCTGTACTGTTACTCAGAAGGTGCCTCTGCCATGCCCAGGTGTGAGACCAGGTGGGTCAATGTGAGATTCTGCAGGACTCTGACCTTGTCGCTGGCATCCACAGGAACTCCAAAGCTTCTCCTCCAGAGGGCTGCTCAGTCCCTGACCCCATGTGAAGGCTCAGCACCCACCATGCTCTCTTGCAGGACTGAAGCCCACAAGTTCTTCCTTCTGCCTGGTTCTCCAGGAGCCTCATCTTTGGCTGTGTGACTTTTCTCTTATGGATACACTCACTGCTTACCAAAAGCCCCTGCAGAACCCTGTCACAGGCAGCTCCACATTCTGTTATCCATGCGTTCATTCTTTACTCCGGCTCTAACTTACCTGGGTTATGAGCCTGTTGTATCCCAGGCCACATTTTATGTACCTGCAACATACTTTAAGCAGGATATAGAATCATCATGTCAAAGCATGGTTTGGGTTGAAAGGGACCTTAAATCCCATCTAGTTGCAACCCCTCTGCCATGGGCAGGGACACCTTCCACTGTCCCAGGTTGCTCCAAGCCCTGTCCAACCCGGCCTTGGACACTTCCAGGGATGGAACAGCTACAGCTTCTCTGGGCAACCCGGGTGCCAGAGCCTCAGCACCCTTCCTCAGGAAGGAATGTCTTCCCAATCTCTTACTTCTGTACTAGTGGCTTCTTCTATGTGGCTCCCCCAGTGCTCAGCTACTTATTCCTCAGCCCTGTTCCCCAACCTCTTCTCCCATCACCTCTGCCCCTGTTCCTGCCTGAGCCTTATCACTGCCGGACACCTGCCCCACAGGGGTGTGGGGGGAGAACCGGGAGCCCGAGAAGAACTGGGAGCCTGAGGGGATGACCAGGAACTCGTGGGTTGAACCGGGACCCAGGAGTTTAAGGGAGCCCGACAAATAGAAGCCCGCGGGGAAAACGGGGACCCTGGAGGTAAACAGGATGCCAAGGAGCGCCAGGAGCCTGCGGGAAGAAGCAGGGGCCTGAAAGGAAAACTAGGACCCTGAGGAGGACCACACCATAAGAAGATCCGGGAGCCCGAGCGGACAACCAGGACCCTACGGGTAACCGGAAGCGCCAGGGCCGCTCCCCTCACCCCCTGCACAGACGCGAGAGGCGCGCGGCCGCGCGCCTCGGTGACGTCACGAGCTGGGGGCGTTACGAGACGGGGGCGGGGCCGGGGCCGGGGCCGCGCTCGGGTCCGAGAGGTCAGTCGGAGCGCGGCGCCGAGCGGAGCGGAACGGCGCGGAGCGGAACGGCGCGGAGCGGCGCGGAACGGCACGGAACGGCGCGGAGCGGAGTCGGGGTCACAGTCGGGCAGTAGCGGCAGCAGCGACCGCATCCGCGCCGGAGCGAGTGCACGATGATAAACACCCAGGACAGGTGTGCAGCGCGCTCCCCGCCTTCCCTCGCTCCTTAGCGCTGCGGCGGCGGCGGCGNGGGCGGGCCCGGGGCGCGGGCGGGCGCGGAGGCGGCGCGGAGGCCGCGCGGAGGCCCCTTCGCCTTTCACCGCTTAAAATCCCCATCGAGGCGTTGCTTCCCCATGGAGGAACACTCCAAGGGTGGGTATGGGCTCCCCTGGGCCTGGGCACCTCTCGCTGAGCAGCCCTCGCCACGGCGGGGTCCGAGCAGTCCCTCCCCGCGCACCCCGCGCTTCTCTCTGCCTGGAGGAAGGTGGCTTTTCCAGGCAGGCTGGGTGTCAGCTGGCACGAACTTGCAGGATCTGTGTGTTTTTCTTCGGTGACCGGTTCATCTTGTGTGTCTGTTCCTTGTTTAGAGTCCCCAGAGTGTCATTTCCTGCGCCTCTGTCGCCGTTAAGAGCCCAGAGGATGCGTATGAAGCAGCCTCCGTTGTTGGCCGTTGCCTCTGTAGGAGATACTTGAACGGTGCTGTGTTCATCAGATGGTTATTTACAATTTACTCCTCAAATTGGGCTCCTGGATATGTGTCTAGCAATAATAATAATTGTTTTATATTATTATTAGTAGTAGTAGTATTAGTATTATTAGTATTATTATTGTTATTATTACTCAACTGCAGCTGCATCTCCAGAGCCTATTTTGGGAAGGGGCTGAGAGGAAAACAAGTAAAACAGAATTTTTCCAACGTCAGAGGAGTTCTATGGATCCTTCTATCTGGTCTAAGTGTTCAAAACAAATCAAACCCCCAAAACATAAGGAAATGTGTCGATTTCAGCCCCTGATGTGCTGGTGGTGGTCTCAGCCAGACTCTGTATGCCAGAGCTGCCTAGGAGCAGTGATAATGGGGTTCTGAAGTTGCTGAGCTGCCCATTGCACTTGCCAGAGACAGGGCACAGGGTTGAGATCACTGGGAGCTTAGTGAGTTAAAATTACATCCGTGGGATGAGAGCGTAACTTCCAGCTCCCCTTTTGGGCAGGGCACTGACAAGCAGCTTGTACTGAGGAGTTTCTCCACGGAAAGGCCTTGGTGATCTAAATGCATCTTAATTTCAGCCAAGCTGCAAGAAAGCAGCTTCTCTGAAGAGGACAGACGTCAGAAAGGAGCACAAGCCTAACTTCTAAGCTATAGACAGGCCTCAGGGAGAGTTGCCTGAGGGTGGATGAAGGGATCAGACCTTGTTGGGTGTTTGCATGAATTTCTTCCCAGGGAGATGAAGCACAGCTGGAGAAAGCAAAAGCCATTTTAGTGTGTGCCCCACACAAACTCTCTTCCCTAAGGGTGCTGCCCTCAAAACCCTAATCCTTGCGGGGAATAGTGATGTCGTGCAGAGACCCTGATTTTGGGGGAGATAGTGGAGGTGTGCAGATTTGGGCCGGGGGTGTGCAGGCAGCAGCTGAAGGGAGCTGGTGTTTTGACTTCTGCATGTGCCAGAGGAAATGGAACTGGGAAATGTTCTTTGGCTGCTTTGCGTGAAAACTGCCTACTGCCTCTCTGTTTTAATTTTTTTTTTTTTTTCCCCACAACTCCACTTCATTATCCAGTTTCTCGATGCCTTGGCCGCGAGTTTGAAAGAGCTATCAATAGTACATTGTTGGCTGGAGGGTAGAGGGAGGAGGGAAGGGAATAACAAAGCTGCCAACAGCTTTCGGGGGTGGGGACGGCACAAAGTGCTTCGTCATCCTCTCGGCATCCACTACTACTGAACACACACTGACCCATTGATAGCCCCAGGCCCACCAGGGAGCTCAGAACACCCTGCTTTGCCCCCAGACATCTCCTGGTGTATTTAAACTGCCTTTTCTTCAAGAAGTGCCTGCTCTAGCACATGGGAATGCTGCCTCAGAGCCCCATCTAGCAAACCTGGGGGAGGGAATATGTGGAGGAAGAATATTAAGTGTTTCCTGTAGAAAGATGGTTTTGGTGGTAGGTGGTAAGCAGAGGTCCATGGTGAATTCTGCCTTGTGCATTTGTGAGTTATAATTTTGGCACTCAGAAATGCTAAATTTTAGTAGTTTGTTTGCAACTGGTACAGGCAAGTTAAAAGGCCAAGTTGAATAGGGCAGCCTGATGTAGTGGAAGGTGTCTCTGCCTATGGCAGAACTGGATGGGCTTTAAGGTCCCTCCCAATCCAAACCAATCTGATTCCATGTTTCTAGGCATCCCAGGTGGTTTTTACAGTGCAGCTGTGTACTTGGTGTTTGGATATTTAAGCCTATCTGCCTCGTGGAAAGTGATTAGAGTGGAAAAACATTGCATTGGGAACAACTTCAAGTGAGAAGTTTCAGGACAGACAGTGGTTGTCAGAACAGCTGCAGAATTTATCCACTTTAGCCTCATTCCTCATTCAGTGCTCATGAAAACTCCCTCACCGTGTTTTTTGGTGGTGCTTCCGTATCCTTGTGCTGGTGTGTTTCATAATGGGAGCACTGGAGAACTAGTGTTTTCCCTGCACAACTTTTGCAGACTGTGCTAGAGGAACATTGCTGGGCCTCAGCACAGAGCTTTTGTGGTGCTGAGAGAGGAACTAAGGCTCCAAAAGTAAAATAATTTGTTTTGATGAGCTTCCTAAAAGCTGGAGCAGGTATTAAAGGCCTGTGTCTAAAGCAATTCTGAAAGACCATGTGTAGGACTTCCAAATAAACCTGGAAACTGCAAGGGAAATGTGTTTACTTGTTGTTCAAAGTAGCTCTGTGGGGTGAACTTGTAATTTTTAGGGTTGGGGTGGAGGATGTTTGCATGGCACTTTATGTGTGTGTGTGAAAAAGTTGCCGTGGACATTATGAAGCCTGAAGAGCCAACCCTTTCTTTTCTCCTGGGTTTGAAAATGTGAAACTTAAACCTTCTCCTCCTGGGCCCTGTTGATCTATTTGTAGATATTTGTCTCTAGAAAATGTGTGCTCATCTGGTCATGTGTTCCCAGCCATCTGCTCCTGGCAGCCTTCCAGGCCTCCCTTACTAGTATGAGGTTGCTCAGCACTCTCTCTGGGTTCCTAGCTCTAGCCCCTCCTCCATTCCTAACAAAACCCACTGGGTTCTGGTGCCACTGGGGCAGTGGGTAGTTCTGATGTTGACATCTGGGTGCTGTGGAGGAGTAGGGATATGAATGGTTTGGGGGTTTGAGAAGCTGGAACCTCTGAAATGTGATCCCTGCTAATGTAACATGGTGTTCTCTCTCTTTTTCTTGCAGTAGCATTTTACCTTTGAGTAACTGTCCCCAGCTGCAGTGCTGCAGGCACATCGTTCCAGGGCCTCTGTGGTGCTCCTGATGCCCCTCACCCACTGTCGAAGATCCCCGGTGGGCGAGGGGGTGGCAGGGATCCTTCTCTTTCAGCTCTGATATATAAGGTGAGAAAGATTTAACATCTAAATACTGACCTGTACCTGTTTTACAGCTGTGTACAGTTCTTTTCACAGTCTGGAATAATCCCACAGTCTGGGAATAAATGTAAAGAACTCCAAGACAATAAGTGGGAGAACAGGTAATTTTTCAGGAACTGAGCTGCAAACAGGTCTCTCCTGTTTATTAAAAAATGAGAGACCATTGTGCAGCAGATCATTCATTAGCCAGTTCCCGGGGGCTTGCTGCAGCATTGTACATGGAGCCTGCATTATCAAAATGTGAAAGGGCTTCTGAAATGTCTGGCAGAGAGAGGAAGCAAGAAGCAGAAAGGTGAAATGCAGCAAGGGAGGGGTTGAGAAGCTCCTTCCTGCACCCTGGTCTGGAAGGTGAAGCTGTCAGGACCTGGGAGCTGCCTGAACTGAGGTGCAGATGGGAGAGGCAGCCATCCAGCTCCCAGACAGGGCTGTTTCTAGAACATGAGCGCAGGCAGGGAAGATCAGGAAGGATTTGTGTCTGCAGACTTGCAGCTATCTCATTTTGTGTTCCTCTTCATTCTATGGGACCTTTCCTTTCGAAGGAGGAGGCCTGGCTGCTCCTGGCATTTGTGTGACTTGGCTCACATCTGTCTCCTTTCTGGGACAAGGACTGCTCTTCCATTTACATGAGGCAGACTGAATTTATGCTCACCTTGCAAATTTGACTGTTGAGCCAGGGATGTTGTCATAGGTGTTAGACCTGATTTTTAATTAACCCGTGGGTGGCACACAGATGTTACCTGATGAAAAGATAGAGAGCTCTAGAGCCACAGCTCCAAGAGTCTTAGAGTTCCTGAGAGAATCACAGACCTTGTGGTTGCTTTCAGACTTTCCTTTGGTGAGTTTTCAGCACTTTCGTCACCTGCTTCCCTTCCAAAATGTCGATATCTGAGCCTCCAGTGACAAAGTCTCATCAGTTTAATGCTTGAGGTGGACTATCACAGATGTTTGGGGTTTGAAACTCTAGAGAAGCAGCAGAGGGGCTCAGGACAAGTAATGAATCCCCTCTGGATGGGAAATAAGACCCTGCACCCAGAACTCCTGCCAGCCAACTTTGCCAAGCCTTGTGTGTGCACCAGGCAAGGCCCAGAGGCAAAAAATGGGCTCAGCATGGAGGAGGAAGATGGAAGGAATCATGATTTGGAGACTTTGGAGTCTGAACTTGCACAGATTTTGGCAGTGGTGTGTAGGTGGGGGGATGTCATCCAGATAGCTGCATCCCAGAAACATGGATGGAATTCCTCCTGGATTTATTGCTTGACAAAACTAGCAGAATCTGTCAGAAAATTAGCCTCTTCTGTAACAAAGAATCATAAAATAGTTTGGGTTGGAGAAACCCTCTAAGGTCGTTGAGTCCAGCTGCACTGCCCATGTTCACCACTAACCCGTGTGGTTATGTGCCAAATCCACAGGACTTTTAAGCCCCTCCAGTGATGGTGACTCCACTTCTCTGAGCAGCCTCTGCCAGTGAAAATATTTTCCCTAATATCCAACCTCTGCTGGCCTGGAAATGGTTGAGGTAATTTCCTCTCATCCCACCCATTGTTCCCTGGCTCTCTCCTGTCAAGGAGTGTAGAGAGCAAGAAGGTCCCCTGTGAACCTTTTCTCCAGGCTGAGCCCCCCGAGCTGCTCCTCATCAGATTTGTGCTCCAGCCCCTTCCCCAACTCTGTTCCCTTCTCTGGACATGCACCAGCCCTTCAATGTCTGTCTTGGAACAATGGGCCCAAAACTGACCCCAGGATTTGAGGTGTGTCAGACCTCAGAATGGTTACAGGGTTCTGTTTGCCCCCTCAGTTGCTTGCTCAGTCTGGCAGTGCTGTAGTTACAGCAGCTGAGCTTTTCAGCCAGCAGCCACCAGCATGACCTGGAAAGGCATCTGGATCCAAAAGCTTTAGTCCTTTTTCCAGCTGTATTAGCTGTTCCAGTCCAAGGGATGACCTTTCTGAACACACCTGCCTCTGCTGGCACATGCAGCACTTGGATGCATCACTGCTATAAACTGGGGCTCCCTGTAAATGTTGGCATTTTTGCGGTAAGAGACTTAAAGCTCAGCTCTCCATCCAGGGAGCTTTGCTGGAGGTAGGAATGCCACAGGACCAGTCCTGGTGCTGTGCAGCTGGGATGTGCCTTGACTGGCAGATTTGGTAAGACGCTGCAGTGTAACACATGCCAGCAGCGAGTGCTTCCACAGCTTTCTCCAACCACTTGGCTGGGGTGGATCATAACATCCTTCCTTCTGACCCTGCCAATACACTAGGGCCTCCCCCCATCCTTCCTGGGACATCTGAGGAGCAAAACATGACTGGAAAATCTTGTGCTCAGTGAATTGGAACCAAGTGGAAGTTGGTCCTTGTGGCTTTGAGTTGCTGAAACGGAGCTGAGAAGCCAGGGTTTGGGCAGCTGGGTAAAATTTGGTCTGGTGGCAGGGGGATTTTGTGTGGGGATTTTTCCAGGGTGAACTAAAACCTAGTGCTTGTTGTGTAAACCAGATTTTGCTTTGAGCAGCTTCCAAAGAATTTTGGGCTGCTGTTGCTGCTTCACAGGAACAGCCCATAGAGCCTTTCTCTTCCCTGGCATCTCTGTTTGGATATCTAGAAATAAGGTGGCAGCTGCCCCAGCCAGGCTGTGTAAACATAATTCCCATTGAACCAGGAGAACTAGTTCTGCTAATCCCTGTGGTTGTGCTGCCTTTGGCTCCTGGGATGTCATAGTGGGGTTTCAGTGGAACAACCTCACTGGGTTTAGAGCACTGGATATAGCGTGTGGTGACAAGGAAGTTCTGAGCCAAATGGCTCAGAATGCTTTTCCCTTCCTATGGCAGTGCCAGTCTTCCCATTTAAAGGCACACCTCCCATGTGTCAATCCCAGTCTGCTTTCCTTACCTTCCTCACCCAGTTTTAGTTTTGTGAGCATGGGAAAAGCATGATCTGTGAGCTTTTGTGGAGAGGAGGCTGTTTTCTGGAACAGAAACACTTTCTGCATTGAAACAGCTGTAAAGGGTCCTGTAAAGTCACTGCTGAAGGATATGCACATAAGCTCCTTGGATTTGTTTTTTTTTAAGAACTTCTGTATTCAGCCCTAACTGTCTCTGCTGGCTCCATCACAGCCACAAATTGACCTCACTGGACCAGCTCTCAATGCATTTCTTGGTCCACTCAGCCACTCAGACTTCCTTCAAACTTGATGAATAAACTTGTTTCCTACAGGATATTTATTCTGGTGAACTGTAAACTTGCTTTTCAGCTCAGCTTTGTGGGCTTTCAGTGAAAGGCAGCTTCCTCTGCTCAGCTTTGGAGGCCAAGCAGCTCCCAATTTGCACATGGTGTTACTTTGTCACCAATGTGAATGTCCTCGAAGGCTTCTCTGTCATACAGTAGTCAAACCAAAGGGCATCTGTTTTAAGACAAGAGATAATAGGAATTAAAGCACTGGGACAGTGATTGAGGAGCCTGTAAGGGCTTGTAAGGAGCTGCTGAATTAATTGCCCTTCTAGAGGTCTAGAGGCTGCACAGCTGCTCACCCAATGATCCAGTGGAGTGAACCACTGCCCAGCCACCTGCTGAGGAGGGAGGGACACATGGCTCTCCAGGTGCTCTCATGACTTTGGGTATCTGATTTACTTCTGCCCTTCAAAGCTGTGCAGGTGCCTGTTAATGTGAGGGACAGGGAGACATGAGCTGTCACCAAGCTCAGGACAGTTCAGCTTCAGTACAGTAACAACATTAACTTGGGGGTCTGCTTCTTTCACTGGGGCTCTTTGCACTGAAAGATGGAAATCATGACTGGGCAAGCAAAGTGCTTGCAGGAATTGTCTGAGGGAATGGAGCTGTTTGCTAGGCACTGCTGACTTGATCCCAAATAATCTGCATGCTTAGCATCCTCATGGGGCAGGACTGGGGAAGGATGTGTGTGTTTGTTGTCTCTGGAGAAGACCCCCTCAAAAACCAGATCTGCTGTGGAATTTCCGTGTGCTCTTGGTTTTCCTCCCTTACACTAGGAGGCAAACCATTTGCTATAAAATTTGGGAAAGAAATTTGTGGTCACTCCTGGAACAGAAAGGCTGTGTTGGGAATGGGGGAGGCACCGAGACTGGTTGAGCTATGGCAGCAGAAGCTCTGTGTTGGGTGTTGAGTCCAGTTGTGTTCTTGGAAGGGCAGTTCATGAAGCACCACCAGATGTGGCTGGGGCCTGCATACACTCCTGAGAGAATGGAGTCTTCTACTCAGAAATTTCATATTATGTCAGCATGTAAAACTACATTCCCTTAACAGGAGATCATGGCTAGAAATCACTCTGAGGGCTGAGAACTGTGTGATGTGTCCCTGAGCCAGCAAAAGGGGAAGGGAAAAGCATAATCTTCTTCTCAGTAAAACCCTATTTTTTTGCATTTGCTTTCTCCAGTTGTCCTCTGACTGTTCAGGACTTTACATTTTTCATTTTCCCAGGATGAGAAGATCACTGTTAGTCAAGATGTCCCAGTGCATGAAGGGAAGCCTCATATTGTCCACTTCCAGTACAAGGTCACAGAGGTGAAGACCTCCTCCTGGGATGCAGTGCTTTCAAACCAGAGCCTCTTTGTGGAAATCCCTGATGGATTATTAGCTGATGGAAGCAAAGAAGGGTAAGTTCTGGATCCCAAAGTTGCAGCCATGGTTTCTGGGGAGCAGGACTATGCTTACATGGGTGATTGTGGATGGACACCCCATCCCTGGAAGTGTTACAGGCCAGGTTGGATGCAGCTTAGAGAAACATGGTCTGGTGGAAAGTGTCCCTGCCCATGGCAGGAGTTGAGGAACAAGATGAGTTTTATGGTCCCTTTCAAACCAAACCATCCTGGGATTCCATGTTGTGTGCAGGGAAAATGGGCTGTGCAATGGTAGCTCTTGTTTGTGGTTTGTGACATTCTGCTCCCTTGTCTGCAGAGTCCCCCATAGGAATATTTTCCCCCCAGTAATATTCCAGATGAGTTTTTTGAGTCCCAGCACTAATGAAAAACAAGTAGTAAGTGAGCAGAGTGAATCTTTGTATACTTTGGTACGGAAAGGCAACAAGATTTTCTCTGATATTTTATTATTTTTTCATTTTATTTTTCTGCTGGCCACTTGGCAAGCCTATTTTGGCAGATTTTCCTCTCTTTCAGGGAAGAAAAAACCCATCCTATTGATGCTCTCCTCGTCAGTAGGTGGATCTGCTCTTGGAGCGCTGCAGCACTGGCGTTGGGCTCTGCCAGGAGTGATTTTTCTCTTGGCAAAATCTGGTCATGTTTTGTCCAGACAGCTCTGCTATGGGAAGTTTGTGTAAACGCAGCTTCCAGAGCAGCTCCTTCCTGCCAAGTGCTGTGCCAGAGGTCTCTGCTGCAGTGTAGATGTGGCCTGTGCTGGTTTCCTCTGTGGAGCAATCAGCTCCTCCTAAATGTCCAAGTAGGCTTCATCCCTCAGTGACATGAGCTAATTAAGGAAAAACCCATCACTGGGCACCTTCAGGAAGTGGCAGTGTTGTTGCTGTCTCACACTTGTCTCATTTGACTCTTGAGTCCAGATAAATGTTAGTGTAGTTTCTCCAGTTGGCCTATAAATCTTTGGGCTCCCCCTGGAATGGGTCCTTCTGGGAGGGTATTTATTTCCTAGTGTCATTGTGACTTAAAGTGCAATTTTGTCAGGTTATTTTTAGCTGGGTGAAACAGCCGAGGAGAGGCCAGAGGCCATAATTAAAGTAGTTCATTAACATATTAATAGAACATTGCAAATTTAATCTCCTGTGCTGCACTGACAGCTGGTTACTGAGATGGGGAGTGAAGGCCTGTTTGTCACTGCTCTGGCAGTGCCAGTGGTTGCAAGTGACAGCAGTTGATCTGTGTGCCACCCTGGAGGCTTCAATCAAGAGGTAGCAGAAAGAATCCAGCTGGAAAGGCAGGAAGTGAAGATTCAGGGGGCAGCAGTGGTGCCAACCAGCCAATGCACTCAGGAAATGGCTTTACCTGCACACACATTCTCTGGGGATGGTTTGTTCTCCTTTTCTGCCTGCCATGAGTTCAGTTCTGGGCGGTTTTCCTTCCCAAAAAGCACAGAACTCCCATATCCCTCATATGCACTGCCAGGGAATGCAGCCTGGCCCAGGAGCAGCTGCGATATTCTGCTTCCTGCCTACAAAGGCTTCAGTCCCAAAGTACCACGGGTGGGAAGGGTGTTTGTGGCTGTGAGGACAGGAACTGATCAGGACTTGGAGCAAGCACAGCTCTTGAATCTGCAGGGCAGGAAGCCCATTGTTTCAGCACCCATTGTTCGCTGGAAGGGAGCTGTAAACAATCTCTGTGTCTCAAAACATCCAAACAGTTCATAATTTGATAATGCTCAGAGGCTTCCTCAGAACAGGACTTCCCACAGCTGATGTCCTTTTGTCTTCCCTCTCCTTGGCAGGTTGTCAGCACTGCTGGAGTTTGCTGAAGAAAAAATGAAAGCCAACTATGTCTTCATCTGCTTCAGAAAAAGCAGAGAAGATCGAGGTGAGGGCTGACCCATGCTTGGGTTTGCTTCTGACATCCCACATGGTGCTGTAAAGAAACTTGGTCATTCCGGGGCAAGACCCATGGGATGCTCCTAGTGCAAGGATTGTTATGTGCATAATTTCTTATGGGAATAGTTTTGTATGGAGGAAGTAAGCCCTTTTTGGAGGGTAAGGGTGTGGGAGTGTTGTGGTTTCTCCAGCAGATCTGCTAGATGGGGCTTGGATCAACCGAGTCTAGTGGAAGTTGTCCCAGCTTATGGCAGTGGGGTGGAACTTAATAAGCTTTAAGCCCAAACCTATTGTAGCCTCAGGGTGTTTTGGGGCCAGGACCCCAAAACCTCCTCAGCTGTTAGAGATATTCCGCTTTGAGCCTTGAGCAAGGCTCTTTGCATGAGAACCCCTCTCAAAACAAAGCAGAAGAAAGAGATGGAGCTTCATATTCAACTTCTTATGGAGTTTTAATTGCAGCCTGTCCTTGAAATTTCTAACACAAAAGCCGAGGAGGATACTGGGAACTCACCTTTTATCTCTATCAGAGGATACTGGGAACTCACCTTTTATCTCTATCAGAGGATACTGGGAACTCACCTTTTATCTCTATCAGCTTAAGGCGGGTCAAAAGGTGACAACCAATAGCAAACAAGAGAATTAACATGAACTTGAGTAGCATGCTATACAGATAGCTCCTAAAAGCTGTCTTCTCCCCAGGGGAAAATAGGAGAACCACTAGCTGGGCCACTGTCCCCCACACAAACCAATCTGGGATTCTTTGCTGCCCTGTCATTTAATGCTCTGGTGTAAAAAGCTGCTCCTGAATTATTTGGGGTGATTTTCTCATCCAGTGTCAGTTAATTTTACCCTTTTGGTGAGCAGTGAAGTCTCTGTTTGACACCAGGCTGCTGTGACACAGACGGTAAAACCAGGGAGGATTTATTAGATGGAAAACAATCACTTAGAGCCTGTTGCCCTGAAATTCATCAGCTTTTTAAAGATCTCCTGGCACTTCTGTCCTTTCCAGGCTTGCAGGTAATCCTGGCCCTGGCTTGAGATGCTTATGGCTTTGGGGACTGCATTAGGATCTAAAGATAGACATGCTGGGTGAGGGATTGCATCCCAGGGGGCTAGGGGATGTTCCAGGCTGGGAATGTGTCACTCTAAATCCCACCAAAGTCAGGCTGTAACCTAGCAAGTAATTCCAACCCCACTTCTAATTTTACTCCACAGCTTCATGAGCTGTCCTGGCTTCTCTGAAACGAAGGGCCTTAGTAAAGCCGAGCTGAGCCCAGGAAGATGTCATCATCCCTCATTACCATGCCAGGAATAACTTTCAAATCAAGTTGTGGCTATTATGTCACCACGAGCACCAGTTGTGTAGGTGGACCCCACAGATGCTGGGGACAGCCCATGCCAGGGGTTGGTTGTAGGAGTTCTGGAGTGGTCCAGATCCTGAGTCCTTGTCCAGGCAGCTGAAATTCAGTGCTGCCAGAAAAGATCCTCAGGAGCTCCTTTGCATGGTCACTCAGTGTCCTGGAGCTGATTGCCCGAGGGTGCCATAGGGATGGGATGCTGCAGCAGGGTGAGTGTCACGGGTCACGGCAGCCATTGCTTCAGTGACAGGCAAGGTGCCACAAAACTGTTTTCTGTCTGGGTTGGCCCCACTCAGAATTCCCACATGTAACCCAAAGTGGCTTTCCTGGGGTCCCACCCTGACCTGTGCAGAGCTGACTGGAGTGAGCACCAGCACCTCCTTGTGGAGGCAGCAAATGTCTGCTTTGTCCCTAAGCAGATTCATCTTTGCTGCTGTCTGTCCTCTCTCGGTGCTCAAGGAGTGCTGGGGGTAGGACAAAACCTACAGGATGGCCACACGAATCCTGGGAAAGCAGGGATGTGCAGCTGGTGCAGGCAGCCAGCCTACCACTGCGGTTTCTCACAGGGAAACATGAGGACATGAGGACAAAGCTGCTCACCTGCACAGCTAAAATCCCTTCACACTTAGGAGCAGCTGTGATGAGCACAACAGGAGCCCTGCTGGAGAGGGCTGTGCTTCTCTGCATAGGAAGCTCTGGAAGCACTCAGAGACGTGTCCCATGCACTTCGATATTGATGGCTCAGGGTAGAGATAGAGGAATATTTCTGCTGGTAACAGATCTCTTTCTCTTTGGTAGCTCCACTCCTGAAGACATTCAGCTTCTTGGGCTTTGAGATTGTGCGGCCTGGCCATCCTGCTGTCCCATCACGGCCAGATGTGATGTTCATGGTGTACCCCTTGGATCAGAGCTCTTCCTCCGATGAAGAATAGCTGCAGAGGGGAACTCCAGTGGGACCCTAACATACTGTGCAGGGGAAAGAGGACCTCTTCCTTTCCTGAGGAGAGGGAAGCAGAACTTCTGTTGCACTGCAAGCACATTTCTCATTGTTAGATTGGGCTGCGTATCCCCAGACTTGACTCTCATTGAAACATGTTGCCTAGAGAACTATCTATCACACATGTAATCATCATTAGGAGAAGGAAGATGTTTATGAACTGGCATAGGAGCTCTTCCCATGCAGCTGCATGGCGTGGGAGTCCTGGGGTCGGTGTCACCTTTGGGACTCGTCTGAACCCCCCATTGGTGCTTCCTGCCTGCTCCATGTTGGCTCAACAGGAACACAACCCATTCATTTCCCACTCAAGACCTTAAAAACAGCCTGGCTTGGTGTGGGGCATGTGCAGGAGACACTCAAGTTTATCCTTTAACACTACATTAAACCCCCACACATCTCCACTCCAATGCTGGTTTAACTGGTCTAACCCTTTCCTATCCCCCCCTTTTTTTTGAAACTTTTGTTTTACACAGTCTTAACCCTGTTCCATGTTCCCATGACACTATCACAGCATTCAATAAAAGGGGCATTCAGATGAACTTCACACACCTGGGACTGCTTATTTGGGAGGAGCAGTTTCCTGACCTGCACCGAGATGACTGGGATGGTCCAAACAGTTAAGAAAAGCTCCTGTCTTTGCCCTTCACCCCAGGACTGGTCTGGAGCAACCCCAAGCCCTACCTCTGCTCCTGCTCACCTTCCTATAGGGATGAGCTCAAGGCTTGAGATGCCACCAATGGCTGTATCCAAAGAGTTGTGTGGGGGCAGGTGCTGGGATGCTCCCTGTCCAGGGGCTTTTCCAGGGAGGGGCCATGGTGCTGGCAGTAGGTCATGGCTCAGCCCAGCCCTTTCCAATGCCAGAGCAGGTGCCCTGTCCCTGTACTGGGGCACTGTATCCTGGCTGACTGTCTGACAGGCTCCAGGGCCATGCCCTCAGCTCCTCCTGGCCTGGCTCCTTGTGGGATTGTTCCTGTTGTGCTCTTGCTCTTCAATGGATGATTCTGTTGGAAGCTGGACCTGAGTCATTCTACAGCCACCATGGTGTTTGGTTTGGGAGAGATAGGGCTGTGATACAAGTATGTGTGAATAAATCATCATAAATTTGGGTCTCTTTTGCCCTCCTTCACCTCCATCAAACCAAGAGGGAAAGAAGCTCCACTCCCTTCAGCCATGCATTAGACCCTCTATCAGTTTAAAATCAAATGGTCTGTCCTCTTAAAGAGGAGATTGGTGTTCCCAGGCTAAAAGTGCTGAGTGCTGCTTCTGGCTTGAGAAGGGTGCAAGTTTTATCCCTTGTAGCTAGAGCTGCCCCAACTCTGGCCTGAGACTGGCAGGTACCTCCTGGGTGTCCCTGCATGTGCCAGTGGCAGCTGCCACCCCATGGTGCCCCCCAGGCTGGCACATCTCAGCTGATGGCATGGGAACCACTTTGCTCCTTACTGGTAAAATAGACTGGCAAATTGTAGGATTCTAGTCACAGGAGCTGGAGGGAGTGTGATCTGAGCTCTTTATTGTGCTGGAGATACATGGCTCTGCCCACTGCATGTGCTTCTCTGAAAATTTCAAATCCTCTCCTGCCCTGCCTCAGGTAAAGGAAGGCAAATGTGGATTTCTCAGATCACCAAATGCCTTCTGAAACACCCTCTCAAAAGTCTGGAAGGTGCCTCTGATGTCCCTGGGTGCTGCTTCCCAAATGGATCACTTCCATGGCAAAGCTGGAGGAGGCAAACCCTGCCTTGTGACCGCCCCATGTGCCAGTACCTGCTCTACCCTGGGGCCATGGTGCCCAGGGGTTCAAGCCTGGGGGGAGGTTCTGCCTCCAATTACCAGGTCTGAAGCCTTAGGTCAGTGAGCACCAGGAGCCTTCTCAGATGCCTGAGATGGGGAAACCACCTCTCCCACCCCCAAAAATAACTGGTCTGGGGGGAACAGGAAGAAAAAGCCACCCTCATAGGTTTGTGATTGTCTCTTAAAAAGATTTATTCTCCCTCCTTGCCTAAATGTACAAAGGCAAGAAGAGTACAGTTTGTATATATATATATTTATATATATATATAAAAAAAACAAGGAACTCAGTAATAATGTACACTTTACAGAAGGGCAGAGTCAGGAAGACTGAAATGAAACCCAACACAGCAACGCCAATGGAAACGAGCTATAAACACCAATGGTCTGACACCAGGGCTGGGGGTGGCCCCATGGGCAACAGCTGGCCCAGAGAACCAGGAAAATGTCAAACCTCAAACCTATTCTGCATAAACTGTTGTTTCATTTAACACCTAAAGGGAGACTCAACTGGGACCCAACTGGGAAGGTGGGGAGCAGCTCCCCAACACCCCCGACTGCCAGCAAAGCCTGTGGCACCCCCCAACACCCCCAGGCACTTCCTCTGCGCTGCTGGAGCCACTGTGGGGCCTGGTCGTGCCAGGAGCCCAGCTGTGCCAGGCTGGCCAAGGCTGGAGGTAGGAGCAGCCAGCAGGACACTCCTCCAGGGGTGGGATGTGGGGCTCTCCAAAGGACCCTGCCAGTCCCTGGTCCTGTGGCTGCATGTGGCTCTGTGACGAGTGCGGGGTGGGTCTATCAACCCACCCTGTCCCTGCAGAGTGTGCTGGGCCACGCAGCCCTGTCTCCTTCCAAACACAACAAAGAGTGGAAGAAAAATGAGTCAAACAACAAGAGCAGGCTGGGGCCACTGTGCTGCCGGCACCTGAACCAGGACTGAGAGCAGCCAGTGCCTCCTTTCCAATGGGGTACAGTGGGATGGGGAAGAAACAGGAAAAGAAAACAAAACCCAAAAACAACAGCTTTCAAACAATTGCTTTTTACAGTATGTACAGAGCCCAGCAGGCAGAGCATCCCCTTACAGCGGCCCTCAGGGCTGGGTGCAACACAGACACACACAACTGAGACCAATGACCCCCATGTCCCCCGGCCGGGCAGCGGGAGAGGCAGGGGGAGAGCAGGGGCAGCCCAGCCGCTGCGGGGCCGAGGTAGAGAATCGGCCTGGGGAGAGCCACTCTGGAGCTGGAGGCAGAGGACCAGAAAGCCCCTGTCCTCAGAGCTGGGGAGCAGCCAGGAGTGGGGACCATCTTCCTCCAGGACCTGGTACCCCTAGCCCTGGCACGAGGCTGGTGCGGGGACCAGCATGGTCCCACATGCCTCTCGCAGAACCTAAGTGTGCTTGTTTCTTGCTGCGCCCTGCCTGCGGCCTGGGGAAGCTGCCTAAAAGCAAAAGATGGATGAAAAGGGGAGCCACAGCCCCCCACTGCAGGATATGCTGCCCCAGGGTTTGGGAGACAATTGCCATGGTAGTGGGGCAGAGGAAAGGCAGGAATTTGCAGAGTTGCAACTCGGAAACCAACGCAAAAGCCACGGGCAGGAGCTTCAGGCAGGTCTGGATTGTGAACGGCCTGTGGGGCCCTAGCAGCCTGAGGGGTGACAGATGCAGCCCCCAGCCCCATGGAGCTCCAGCCCCCAGGGGCAGAGGCTGCTTTGCTGGGGCCAAGAGCTTCCCCAGCCCCACTCTGGCCACTGGCCACATGCTGGCATCTCTTGCCCACAGGCACAGAGTTGTGGGTGCTGTGGGGTGCAGGACCAGATGAGGGACTGGGTGAGCCCCACAGCTGCCTCCAGCCAGGCTGCCAACCACCTGCCTGGCTCACACCAAGCTCCTGAGACCTGCCAAGGCTCTGCCGCCAAGGCTCTGTGAGCCAGTCCTTCCTTCCTTTCCTGAGACTGGCCACACGGCACGCTCGAACCCATATTTCAAGTCCCTGCCTGTCCCCAGTCCTGTCGTGAAGCAGTAGCTCACAGAGACACGGCAGGGTCCCAAATTCATCGAGAAACCTCAGTGCTTCTGTTTCCTCTTCATATACACCAGGCAGGTGAGTCACCTCCACCCCGAGTGCTGGTGCTCAGTAGAATAAATATATCCGCAGGTACCAGCTCACCCACTCACCAAAGAGGGGTGGGGAGTCTGTGTGTGTCCAACGAGGGGAGAAGACAGAGTCTGCCTCAGATCACGGCAGGAACATCAAACAGTACAATTAACACCATTCAACTGATGTCTAATGGAGTCTCGAGCACTTCTCCATGTGAGCTAGTCACACGTCTTGTAGAGCCCAGGCATTCCCAGTGCGTCACATCCTCCCAAGAGCAAGTCAGCTGCTGTGAGCCCCAATGCCATGGGCAAACCTAAACCCTCGAGGGCATCCAGTCAGCGTCCATCCTGGCCTCCTCTGGCCCAGCCCGGACGCCCATGCGGAGGTGTGGCAGGAACAGAGCCTTACCGTTCTCACCTCCGTGGAGGAGGGTATAGGGAGGGAGCGGAGCCTTGCTGGCTGGCAACGATGGCTGTGGAGGAGAGACCTGTGGGAAAGAAGAGGTGTCAGGAGATGGTAAACAGGGCTGGGCACCTCGGGGTCCTGTGGCCCAAGGGCAAGTGCAGCTCCCCCCCAGCCCAGCCCTGCTCTCACCTGTTGCATAGGGCAGGTTATACTGAGCTGGCAGCAGCGAGTACCCAAGGTGGTGGTGGTGGTGATGTGTCGAGAGCAGGCGCTGGGAGGGTGATGTCCGGGGCCGGTCTCCGGTCCTCTCCCCAGCACCTGCTCCCCCAACGCTGCTGCAGCTCCCGCTGCCCCCCACCACCCCACAGCCACTGCGGTCCCGCTCCTGAGACGTCTTCTCACTTATCTGGAGAGAAAGCAGACACATGCTGAAGGACATGACCAGCGACCCCAGGACATGTATCAGGATATTCCCTCTGCCTTTGCCCAAAAGGCTCCCATGATGCTGATGGGAAGTGGGGTGGGATGGCCAAAAGCCATGTAGAGGACACAGGGCCTGTTTGAGGACAATTCTTTCCTCACTGCATCCAAGCTGTCTCCCAGCTCAGCCCAGGAGGAGCCATGGGATGGAGACAGCCCCCACATCCCACCTGCTGGCTCCAGGGCTGAGGACAAGTGTCACCTGATTGCTGCAGGGCCTGGAGAAGCCCCAGCACTGGGGCACAGGTTTGACAAAAGATTTGTAATGCTGGAATCCATGGGTGCAGGTCTCCCACAGCAGCAGAAATAGCAAAACCATATGGGAAGCAGAGCTTCTCCCATCTTCATATAGAATCCAGGGACCATCATACAGAGCTGAGTGAAGCACCCTGCTGACCGACCCTCACCGTGGGTGATTTGCTCTTGTAGTGGCTGGCATGCTGCTGCAGGATGTCCAGGGCCTTGGACTCCGAGCTGGATTTACAGCTCACGCTGGGGCTGGCTCGGGACTTGTCACTGTCATCACTGCTGGACGCCTTGCTCCCATATGGAGAGAAGGAATAGCTGGAGGGTAGATATGATCCTGGGGGAAGAAAAGCAGTCAGGGCACTAGTATTCAGGCAGCACAGTGGGAGCATGTGGCTCTGTATGTGTGTGAGAGGATGTCCCACAGCCATCCCCCACCCTGAGAGCAGGGACAACCAGGAACAGACAGCCCTTGAAGCCACCAGCTCCCTACCTGGGTAATTCTGCATCATGACGGTGGGCATGGCACGGTAGCTGGGGTGGTTGGGGTCATACGACTGGCTGTAGGAGTAGCCGTGCATGTACGGGATGTAGGACTGATGCTGTGTAAGGGGTGAGGACACGGGGACGTGGACACTGGGCCTGGGGTCCTTCCCCACCATGCGAGCCTCCTCGGTGGGGGTCAGCTTGCACTCAGAGCTGGTGCTCTCCTTCCCGTCCTCCTTGGATGAGGCTTCTTTGCTTCGATTTCTTTCTTCCTTCATCTTTCGGTCCCTCTCCTCTTTCCACCGCTCATCCTCTGTCTTGATGTCCGAGTACTTTGCTGGGTACACATAGGTCCACATCCGGGGCTCAGCTTCCTGCAAGAACAGCCAGCAATCAGAACAGCTGCCTCCTCCTAGTCCTACCTGTCCCAAAACCAGCCTGCGTTTGGAGGACACTGGCAAACCTCACTCCCCTTCCCTGGGCTCTCCTTGGCCCATTCGTGGCCTCTGCTTCCTGCAAGAACAGCCAACCACCAGAACAACTGCCTCCCTGCGGCCCCACCTGTCCCAAATCCAGGCTGGGTTTGGAGGAGACCAGCAAACCCCACTCCCCTTCCCCAGGCACTCCCTAGCTCATCCATGGCCTCACAGTCCCACCCATTTTCTGGCCCCAAGGGAATCTCATGGAGTCCCACCACAAACAGAAAACAATGTGTTCTCTGAGGTGATGACCCCAGCAAAGCCCAGTGAGCAGCTTCCTCCAGGAGCAAACCCAAGGCTGGGCTGGCAGACAGGCCATGGCATTACCTGTCTGTACCAGAGAACAGGGTCCACCTCTGCTTGCCGGCCACAGTCGGAGCCAGACTTCGTCTCAGCCGTCTCCTTCCCTAGATGACCAGCCTCACTCAGCTTCACCTTGAGCCCCTCCTGGCTGCTGGAGAGCTTGGATGAGTCCTCCATCTTGGGGATGATGACAGATTTGGTCAGATCAGGACCTCCTTGCTCCTTGGGCTTGCTCAGCCCTGACTTGACGAGGTCTGTGAGGCTTGGGGCTTTGGTCAGTGTTGGGGGCATGGGTGGCTTCTGCTTCCATTCCTCTTTGAGTGCTGCCTCCCTCTCTTTCATGCCCAGCTCCGCCTTCTTCTCCAGCCCACGCTGCTGCTGCTGCTCCAGGCTCTGCCGCTGCTTCTGCTGTTCCTCGTACTGCTGACGGTAGGCAGGGTTGGTGCTCAGCAGGTGAGCGTGGTAGCCCTGCTCGGTGTAGCCATAGGGTGGCACATAGGCATACTGGTTGTAGTAGAGGGACTGCATGTACATGTTGGGGCGCTGCTGGATGACCGAGGGCTGCTGGCTGGAGCCACTGCCGAGCTCTGCCTTCTTCTCTTCACAGCCTTCACTCTTCACCTTCACCTCTGAGTTCTCCTGTTCCTCGTCCTTCTTCAGCTTCAAGGTCTGTGTCTCAGCTGCAGACTGCCCACCGGGGTTCAGGGGCCCTGGGCTAGCCTGGGGGTAGCCAGGGGAATAGTAGGTTTCAAAGCCTTGGTAGAAGGGAGACTCTTTGCTCTGCGGTTGTGGCGGGAAAAGAGCTTTTTTGGCGCCTTCCTTGACCAGCTGCTCTGGATCCTTTGCCTTCACACTCTCCAGCTTGCCCTCCCCATCCTCCCCAGCATCAGAGATGTCTGAGTAGGCGGGGCTGTTGGTCTTCACTGAGCTGGCCTCTGCCCCATTCTGGGTGACAACATGCAGTGGGGTCAGGGGCTGGGCTGGGTTGGTGTTTTCCAGCCTGCTGGCCCCACCAATGGAGGGACTGGGTGCGTTGTCAGTGAAGCTGTAGATTTTATCTGCCTCAGCCTTAATGCTGGCAAGCCGGCTCTGGTGAGGGTCAGATGAACCATTCAGCAGCCCCTCGCCTTTCATCCCCAGGTCACTGGATTCCCCACGGAAAGGGCTCTTACCTTCCTCTGCTCTGCAAGCTTTGCCAGGAGTCAAAGGGTTTTCCACCTCTTTGGGGTCTTTCTTCTTCTTGTCTTTCTTCTTCTTTTCCTTGGAAGGGGTGAGGGCAGGGTTGACAGCAAAGGGCTCTCCCATCACTGTTGGCTTAGGCTGGATGGGTTTGAGCTGGGGGCTGTTGGGCATGGTCTGGACCACAGTCGTGGCAAGGCCAGCGGAGGAGCTGGGGCTGGCTGTGGTGAGTGTGGCAGTCTGGAAGGTGTAAATTGGCTGTGGAGGGATAGCTGGTGCAATGGGTCTGGCAGACTTTAAGCTTTTGGAAGGAATCTTCTCCTGTTTAGCACCAGAGGCCTTCTTGGACTTGTCCTTATCAATGCATCGCTTCTCCAGAGAGTCAAAGTCATCGTTACTCGTCTCATCAGCCACTGAAGGACCATCCTCAGAGCCATCATTGGACAGAGCACCCAGGTCCGTGTCCCCTTCCCCACCTACCTTCTTCTTGCAGGGGACCTTGGCGCTGAACTTGCTGGATGGGGAGGGGCTGTGGGGCTCCATCAAACGCACCTTGGGGGTGGCCGAGCGAGCAGGTGAGACGGAGCCCTTCTGCGCCCCGGCAGCACCATTGCAGCTCCCGACGTCAGCATGCAGGGAGGGCTCCTCACCATACTCACTGTCCACATCAGCCTCTAACTTGCTGTCATCATCTGTGTGTGCGTGGGCCTGATGGTACTTCAGCCCATTGATATGCTTGTACTTCTTGTTACAGTTGGGGTGGGGACAATCGATGAGGATGGGAGAAGGGCAGTTGCGCTCCAGGATAGCTGGCTCCATCTTGACTGTGGCAGGTGGCACTGTGGCTGAGCCCATTGAGTTTGTGCGGATGCGCTTGCTGCCCTTGGAGTCCTCCGAGCTGGAGTTCAGATCCATGTCCGAGAGAGGTTTGCTCTTCCGCTTGGTGACAGAGGAGGGACTGGCCTTCACATCCTCAGTGGTGCCACCAGGCGGGGTGCGGTGGTCCGAGGAGTTCTGGCTGCCCCGGCGGCCCTTGCTGTTGGCTCCTGCCCGGGTCTTGCTGCTGTTGCTGGTCCCCTTGCTGTCCGAGGCAGTGGCTGTCTCATTGACCGGCGTGTTGCTGTTGGGGCGCATACGCTTGCCTCTCCCCCGGCCATTGCGCATCTCCAGGTCACTGGTGGGAGAATCACAGAACCTGAAGGGAGTAGGACACAGAGGCTTTAACAGAGCGATGGCTGTGCTGGGCTGTGCTGTCCCCAAAGCATAGTGGAGACTCCCTTACTCCCCTCGCTACCAGAGAGGTCCCCTGGGATGGGCTAAACCATCTCCAGTCCCAGGACAAGGGACATGTGACTGCGGGGGCAAAGAGTCATGGGAGCAGTTGGGTTGGGCAAGGAGGAGATGCCAACTCCTGCGGCAGCAGGGCAGAGTGTCCCAGGTGCCATGGGGGCCATATAGGGCCAGATTTGCCCTCAGTGCTAGGAGCCCACCAGAGCCCCCCAACCCATTTACCGGGGAGGTGCCCAGTCATGTTGCGTGCAGTCCAGCAGTGTCCCCACGTACGTCTTGTTCCTCCAGGTGACATTGACCACCAGCATCCCTGCAAGGCAAGGTGAAAGGGTCAGACAGGGCCAAGTGTGACCCCATGGTGCCAGGAACCTGCCCTTCAAGACAAGCAGGGGGAAGAGCTTAGCTCTAGGGTTGAAGGAGGGTAGACAAGGGGTCATGGCTCTCACAAGAGGTGAGACATTAGGCTCATGGCTGGAGTGGGACCAAGATAGGAGTTGGAGACTCCCAGCTCATCCCTTCCCTTGCCATGTCTCACCTAACCCCTCTTCCTGTTCTTTGCTTTCATGGGATGTTAAAACACAGTGACCCCCAAAGGCCTGTAGGATTTCAGGGGGGACCTGAAGATTTGCTCCGTGTGTGCTCAGGCAGGGTAGGGAATGTGATCTCCAGGAAAAAAGAGCTAGGAAGTCCCCGGGGAAAATGCAGAAAGCCCCTAGCAAGGCTGTGGATTCCAAAGTGGAGCAGCAGACACCCCCAGCAGGGCTATGAACCAGCATGGCCATGAACCTCATGACCCTCCGGAAAAAAATGCTACTGCCACTAGATGGCAAGCTGAGCCCAGCATTCCTGCTCAGTCAACTGTCCCTGGCAGGAAAATCCAATTCTGGCAGAATAATCCTCTGTTGCCCTGGGCTACTTTGCTTCAGCACCTCAAAGGGCACTCCTCTGCCCTGTATTTCCATCTGGAGAACCATCCACGGGGCCACATCCTCCCATCATGGAGCAAAGTCACCGGGCATTCAGAAAACCCTGGAGTGTCAGCTTTTCCACACTAACTCAGAAGAGGAACTGCCTGGCTCACACCCACGCCAAGTCCAAGGGCCCTCAGCACTTTTTCTGGGAGGCAGAGAGGTCTTCCACAGTACCCCTCAGCACTGTGGTGTCTCCTCCTTGCCACAGATCACTCTGGTTTCTGCATAACTGGAGCAGAGTCCATTGTGCCAGGCACACTTATCTAAGCAAGATAAAACTCGGGAATGTGTTTTCAAGGGTTGATAAGTAGCAAGATATACAGCCCTGGGAGATGGATGGAGCTGAGGGAGCCCGGAGCAGCTGTGTCTGAAGCATGTTTATAAATCTCAGTCCACATCCTCCGTCGTGCCAGCAGCCAGCTGCAGGCTTCAGCTTGGATAATACATGGAGCCAAGGCCCAACACGTGGGGCTCCTTCAGAGAGAGAAATTAAATGCAGACCTTCTCTTTCTCCTTTTTCTCCTGGAAAATGTTACAAATAGATCATGGGAAGACAGGGTGCCAGCCTAGAGACACAGCCTAGAGCCACAACTGGTTCATCCCAGTGAGCAACAGACTCCAGGTTCTGCCTTCAGAGGAAGGTGCTTAACAAAGACATGGCCAGGATGTGATGATGGAGACAACCTCAGGGAGAAACCAACTGCTGGGAACCCACAGCCCCATGCATGGAAAGATCAATGGGAACAGTGGAATGCTGGTTCCAGGCATCCCAAAGAGGGCACATGGGATATGGTCCTCTGTTCTTCCTAATGCAGCTGTTTTTGGCAAGCAGGAGCCTGTCCCCCTTTCCTTAAAAACCCAAAGAAGCTGCTGGCTGCATCCTGCACCCCAACCCAGCCCCACCATTCCCAGGACACCTCTGGGGAGCTGCTGTGAGATCCTCCCTGGAGCTGCACCAGGACCTGTGAGCCACTGAGGAACAAGCAGCAGTAACCCAGGCCACATCCCTCCCAGTTCCTCTGCTCTCTCCATGAGTTCAATCCCTCTGGAGCCAGATAAGACCACGTGAGCCACTGGAAGTTAATTGCATGGCAAACCACTGGAGTCTCCTGTGCCTGCCAGGGCCAGTGCGTGATCTTAGAAAGGAGGTGCTGGCAATTTTCCTCCTGACTACCACAGTCACAAGAGGGAGATGAAAGAGGAAGGGACAAAAGGAGACGGCACTGTCTCTCCTTCCCTGTTGGAACACCAGACCTCCAACACACACCAGCCTATATTTATAACCCACTGCAACCAATCATACCAAATCCCCTCCTAATCCTCTAACAATAACCCAGGACAATTTAAACCCCAGGATAGATCCTAAGCAGCTTTTTTCACCCACTGTGTCCCCCTCCCACGGCAGGATGATGAGCAGGCACAGGCATGACAAAGGCAGCAGTGAGGAAGCAATGCTTTCACATCTTCAAGAATGCAGATGCTCTTGAACAGAAGGAATCCCACTTGGGTAACTCCCATTCCACCTGGTTTCATGGGAAGGTGACATCTTTGAAGCTCTTAAGGAATCAATACCACCCAAATCTAGGTGCAAACCACTCAGCATCCTACTAACCAAAAGCTCATATTAGAGTTGTATCCTGACTGGAAAAATTAAGGGTTGGTGATGGTGCAAAGTTGCCGTTCAGGAAGGCAGTGTATGAGAAAATCCTGGGATTAACGTGGGATAGAGACAAGGCTGCTGTGGGCACCAGGAGCCATTGTACTGGGGCCCATTTCTCCCCTTTTTCAAAAATTAATCCCCCAAGCTCAACCAAAAACATCTCCATGAATTCCTCCTCCACCTGCATCACTTCCAGGTTGCTCTGGCTTTGGGTTGCCCCTTCTTCCATTAATTTTTGCATCATCTTTGAAATTATCTTTGTTGTTTCCCCTCCAACTGCATCACTTTCAGGATGCTCCAGCTTTTACATAAGCCCTGCAGAGATCCCGCCTGACCTGTAATGCCCAGGCTTTGGGATACAACACCCAAAGCTGTTCATGGCCATCACTGGTTCCTGCCAGGAGGCAAGGGACACCACGAGGCTGCCCAGCACAATTGTCACCTTACCCAGTGAGGACAGATCACTCACCAATTACCACCACAAGCAAAAGAGACTCACCCTGGGGAAACTAATTTAATTTATTGCCGATCAAATCAGAGTAGGATGAGAAATAAAAACAAACCTTAAAACACTTTTTCCTGGATTCCTCCCAGGCTCAACTTTACTCCGGACTTCTACATCTCTGCCCCTAAACAGCACAGGGGGATGGGAAATGGGGGCTACTTTTCTCCCCTTCCTACATACATCATCCTACAGGTGCTGCCCTCATCACTGATAGGCTTGGCCTTAGCTGACCTTGTCCAACATGGGGGAAATTTCTGGTGTCTTCTCACAGAGAGGCCTCCTCTATCAAACCTTGACAGGTAACATGAACACAGTGTCCCCAGCAGCACAGGATCATCCTATCATACCGTGCAGGGATGACTGCTCAGATGGTGCATGACTGTCCCTAGCCATCCAACTGCTTTCCAGGGACTGCAGCACACAGAAAGATCACTGCTCTGGACTCCAGGAGAGAAGACTTTGGCCTCTTCAGAGACCCATTTGACAGAGTGCCATGAGATAAAGCGCTGGAGGTAAGTGGGACCCAAGGAAGCTGGCTGACATCCAAGGACCACCCCTGAATTCAGGAGCAATGCATCCCAACAAAGAGAAGTCAGAAGAAAATGCCAGGAGGCCTGATGGATTAACAAGGAACTCTTGGAGGAACTCAAATACACAAAGGAAGCCAGTAGTCAGGGTAGCCCACAGCTGAGGGGCTCAGTGACTTGTTTGCCTTGATCTTCACCAGCAAGTGCTCCAGCCACACCACCTGAGATAGAGGAGGCAAAGACAGGGACTGGGAGAAGGAAGAACCATCTGTAAGAGAAGTCCAAGGTGCTTAAGTCCATGAGATCTAATGAGATGCATTCATGGTTCCCATGGGAACTGGCATAGGAAGTATTTAAGCCACTATCCATTGTATTTGAGAAGTCTTTGCTCTCATCCTCCCATCTTCTCCATTCTATCCTCATCTATTGCATTTCCCTCCAGCTCCAAGCAAGGACACATCCACACTGGCATGTGCCAACTCTGGGCAGGCTTGTGCTTCATCATACCCTCACAAGAAGTTTCAAAAAGGACAATCCAAATGTCCAGAGTACAGAAATCTGAGCGATGGGTGACCTACCACTAATGTCCCAGCATGGAGCTGGAGGAAGTACAGCGTGCCAACATTTTCCAGGTGCTGCCATACCATAGCTTAGAGGGTTTGTGTTTGTTTTGTGCAATCAGCACTGGTGTGGCACCATGGGGAGGTGAGAAGGTGACATGGTCCAGCCAGGTAACACCCGCTTCACTAAGAGGAATGGAGGAGACCTGGCAGCTCCTGAGGAAGCAAAGAGAGCATTGCTTCCTGGTGTGATAAAATCAGTTAATAGTTCCTGAGGATCAGAATTACCCATAACAGAACTAGGAGAGCTCCCAAGACAGCTGCTCACCACTGAAAGTGTCCTGATAAAACATAAGCTTATGCAAGCCAGGCTCAGCAAAGGGGTGGTGTCACCAGCAGAGCCACAGGAGAGCATGAACAACAGTGCTCACTACCAGCTAGACCAGACCTTGGGCCAACACCAACTTGGAACGGTGGGAGAGAATGTGGACCAAAAGCCCAGAGTCAGATGGTTGGTAGGAGCCCTCTGGGATGCCTTTAGCGGGGCCCATGGTAGATTTTCTAGTGGGAGATGAGTCCAAAGTTGCTTCAGGGAAAGGACATCATCAGGTTAATTAAAACTTCATGCTCCCATCTCAGATGGACTTGTCCTTCTTGTCCAACTTATCCTTCCAAACATTGCCAGGCTTTTTGGCTTTTTCTCCATGATTTTGAAGCCCCACATGGAGAGGAGAAGGAAGACCCTAGAGTCCTTTCCAGTGCCTAAAAGGGATCTAAAAGAAGGCTGAAGAGGAACCTTTTGCAAGGCCAAAAGCTGACAGGCCAGAGTATTGGCTTCAGGTGAAAGAAGGGAGAATTAGATTGCATATTGTATAGTGCCTAAAAGGGACCTAAAAGAAGGCTGAAGAGGAACCTTTTGCAAGGCCAAAAAGGACAGGCCAAAGTATTGGCTTCAGGTGAAAGAAGGGAGATTTAGATTGTATATTAAGGAAAAAATTCCTTCCTGAAAGGGTAGTGAGGTGCCGGCACAAGTTTCCCAGAGAAGCTCTGGCTGCCCCATTCGTAGAAGTGTTCAAGGCCAAGTTGGATGGGACTTGGAGCAACTTGGGACTAGTGGAAGGTGCCCCTCCCCACGGCAGGGGGTGGACTGAACTGGGCTTTAAGGTCCCTTTCAAACCAAACCATTCCTCAGTTCTGTAATTCTAAACTTGATGCAAGCCAAGAGCTGCTCCACTGCTCTGGGGTCCTTCCAAGCAGTCCAATGAGGCTGCTACATCCCAAGGAGCAAGGGGAGAGATGGATCCCTCTGGAGATATTGAGGAGAGCCTCCAGATGCTGGAAGCATCTCATCTGGCTTTGCAGACACACCCCTGGTGTATCCCTTGGGAAAGGTGAAATGCTTGCTGCATCCCTGAACATTTCACTAACTCTAGCTTCCAACAGTCAATCCAGCATTGCCCTTGACTCCATCTTTGACAATGGGAAGGCAAGGGAGAGATGCTAGGCAAAAAACAGAGATAGCTCCCACCTGTCTTTTCACTCAAGGACAAGAGATGCCCTGTGACTGAAGCCAAGGCAGACAGCAGACCCGAAGCGACCAAAGGCACTATCAGGGCTTGCCTTTGTGCAGGATTGGATGTGAAATCCTTGATCGCTTGATGCCAGCAGTGGTAACCATCAGCAGCTGGCAGAGAATGATCTCTGTGTGAGTTCACTGAATGACCACAGACTAAAACTTTCCAGGCTGTGGGAAATTACAGGGTACCTCCAAGGCATGCTCCGAAATGATGACTGCAGAAGCAAGGGGTAATGCAGATGGACATGCAGAAAGACATGGCGGGATGAGGAGCTGGAGAAAAGAATAGCAATTGCTCCCATGGGAAGGCTGCTCAACCAGGAATTGGCAGGGAGGGATGTTCTTCTGCTCGCTGCCTCAGGGATACTCAGTTCATCCATCCTGGCATGGCCACCATGACCCCTCCTGACTTCCACCCAGAACTACCATACAAAACCAAGGTCTCATCAGCTTTGCTGCTGCTCATGGGGCTCTCTAGCAGCTCTAGGATTTTCAAGGAATTCTGAAGCTCCAGGGCTTTTGGGTTGAGAGAAATCACACCATGACAGCAGGCTGATGGGGCTGTGGAGATGGGGGAGCCCCAGAAGTGGAGCATGTCAATGCTCCTCTGTGTCCCAAAAGCCAGCCCAGCTGTGCCTCAGTTTCCCAAGCTGAAGGTGTTGTATCCCACAAAGTAACCAGGCTCTTGGAGATACCAATCACGCAGTGCTAGAGAGTTGGTAATCAGTGCAGACCTTCCACAGATTTCTTTTGAGCAGATCCCCTGGCCCTGGGACACAGAGCAGGGCTCCTGAACTCTCCTGCTTTGTGTTTCTTCTCACAGATTTTGCCTTGGAGCAGCAGAGAAAACACACTTACAGCTCCCAGCTGCCTCAAACAGGGTGAACTTTTTTTTTTCCATATGGAATGGACAGTAAAGCAGAGGAGTGTGGAGTCCCCATCCCAAGCTAGACACCCCAGTCTTCCCTGGCAAGATCCATTCACTGCTCTCTTTTCAAACAGCTCAGGTGCTGTTTCTCAATATGCTTTTTCCAGGGGGAACAACTTCAGTGCTTACACTGGCAGACACTGCAGCACTTGGTCCTGTGCCAACCATGGTTTCAAAACCAGTTTCCCAGTAGAAAAGAGAAAAGGCAAACTGGGCCTATCCCCACCTTCCCAAAGCGTGGTACAAGAAGAGAACCTTGCTGGAAGCAGCTTCTGTGAATGGAGATTTCAGTTCAGCTTCCATCACAAACTGTAGAGTCTCAGTCAGGAGTGGCTGGGATAAAGGCCAACAGCCTCATTCTCTACACAAAATAGCAATGGAAGAGTGAGAGCAGGTATTCAAGAGGAACATAGGGACACCTGGCTGAGATGACCCATCAACCAGCCTCCACTACCACTGCTCTCTCTCACCTTTGTACTTCTGGACCGTCCAGACACAAACACAAGGAGCTCACACCGTGCCTCCCAAGGCAAGAACCTCCAGCACCCCACTGAGGCTAGAGGGAAGGCCAAGTTCCAGTACTTCCCATGGGCCACTGAGCCACCTATTCATCCCTGCGTTCCTTGGCAGAGCCCCAAGAGCAACAGAAATCCATCAAAGGACCTGGGAAAGCAAACCATGCTGTGCACAGCTGAGATGAGCTCCAGTGGAAAAAAAAAGATTGCATTAGTTTGGCAAGAGAGCTGAGAGGCTGATCTCCCACTGAGTTGATTTTGAGAGCTCCGTTGGGGTTTTTTAATCCAGCAGGAAATTTCTGCCGCCCCCCAGGGTTTGAGTGCTTTTGTGACAGACCTGTGGGCTGCCAAGAAAAAATGAAGTCAATTCTGTTGAATTCCCATGCTGGCTGGCATGGCCTTTCCCGTGGCACCTCTGGAACAAGTCAGCTCTTGTCGAAGGGCAGAGAAACGGCAGCTTAGATTTTTGCCTGCTGTCTGGGCAAAGGGATAACGCAACACATGGGACTGACGCAAGTACTGGCCCATTACTCCCTTTACTTGGATGGATTATGGACTGCTCTCACACAGCTCCTCTGTCCTGACCACCCAGCTGGTGGCAGGAAAGCCCAGGACATGTCAAAGAACAACACAGCAGGGACATGGGAAGGAAGGGACTGCTATAACTTCCCCCATGACGCTGTCAGAGACACTCACCATCCTCCGTCTCCTGCCAGACAATGCCCTCCAGGTTCACACTGGTCCCAGGCTCGCAGGGACCCAGGCACTCAGGCTCAGTGGCCAGGGCCACATCGCAGGTGTTCATCCCCACCGAGCGGGTGCGTACCATGATCTGCTCACACGGCGATGAGATGTCACTGTTGACAACAGGGACAAGGAGGTGCAAGGGCAACACTGCCGGTGTAGAGACTGGAGATTCCATCTGTAGGGAAAAAGAGATATGTGGTCACTGTCAGGAATTCTGTTGGGAACACAGAAGGGAGAGCAAGTATCAGCAGACATTTACATTCCTGGAGAACCTCACGCTCAGGACTGCCACCTTCAGTTCACATCCCACATCCCCATCAGAAAACAAGGATCTCACAGGGCTCTCCCGCCCTGGCATGCCCATACCCATGAAACCCTGGGGAGCTCTGTAGTCACAGAGATCACACCCAAAACTCCATGTACAGGAGATATCTGTGCTCCTGCTTGAAAGAGCTTGTGGCAAGTTTCTTCCCCGATGGCTTCTGTAATCATCCCTGGTGAGGATGCCTCTTGGCTAGGGCTCAGATGTTAATGCAGTCAATGACTTTGGACCCAATGGCCCACTAGAAGAGCTTCTGCTCAACCGGTAGGACAGGACAAACGAGTAGCAGACTCCTCTGCCACCCATGAAAACCAACATACTTACCCTTCTCCTTTCAGAACTACCCTGTGACCACCTGCAGACATAAGCACTTGGATCATATCCCTCTTCCCTATGCAAGTATCTGCTTCAGAGCCTGATCCAGCCATTGTGCTCTCTTTGCACATAGA
The DNA here is from genome assembly GCA_013399455.1 of Anthoscopus minutus. NCBI lineage: Eukaryota > Metazoa > Chordata > Aves > Passeriformes > Paridae > Anthoscopus > Anthoscopus minutus. The sequence goes on from VWYI01035368.1 coordinate 83,971, forward strand.
AATCAGATCCCACAGCCAGAGCCGGGCTTGGAAAGCCAACAAGCCAATATGCCAAGTGGAAGCCCAGCCAAGCCACCCTGCTGCTGAGAAGCCAAGGTCCTTGGCCACTCTGCCATGCAATCAGATTACAGCAGTGACAGGAGGACGATGGCTGATGGGCTGATTCTGTGACTGGTGAAGACAAAGGCAGGGTGGAGACCTACCCATCCTTTGGGGCTCATAAGCCAAGCCAGCCACAGCCAGCCACCCCCGCATCTTGGCTTGCAAGGACCTGCAGCAGCTCTGGGGGGAGAGGCTTCTCTTTAGCTTAGACCTCCTCTCTTCACCATTTGTGATCTTTAGACACTGAGCTACCTCACAGGAGAAGCAGACTGAGGAAACTCATCACATCAGCAGCAAGCACTGACCTGGGTTCCAGTTTCAAGTAGGCAAAGATTCCTCTAGGGCACCCACTTCTACTTCCAGACCCCTAAACTCTGCTGAGGGAAAGCAATAGACCTGGAGAGCCCAGGTTTGTGGTTACCAAGTGAGGACACTGGCACCAGCTCATGATCCCTTCCAGCCGTGCTGCTGACTCCCATCCTGGTCCTGATCAGCTGCCAAATTTGCCTTCTCCCTCTTATTCACATATCTCCATCTTTCAAGCAATGGAAACAACTCCAGCCTAGCCTGCCCCACCCAATAGGGTGCCCACAACCACAGCAAGTGCCTGGAGCATCCCATCTCCCCACCAACTCCTGACCCACGGATTCTCTCCACATCCCTGGTGACACAATCTCTAGGCAGAGCAGCACAGAGGAGGATATCACATCCTGGCTCTGATAGGGCAAGCGGATTTACTCTTCCAGCAGAAGACAAAGCACTTTCTGTCTGCAGCCCTCTCCTTGTCCTGCATCCATTCTTTCTCTAGACAGTTCAACAGAGCAACATGTAGCCCATTCGGCACTAAAGATGGCCTGGAGGTCTCGAACAACAGTGGTTGGACCCCACAGTACCCTTCCCAGCAGCACAGCTTATTATCCTCAAGCACCTCCAATCTCCCACCAACAGAATCAGTTCTCCTCCAGGAGCCCATCTCCAGTTCACCCACCTCCAAGAATACCCTATGGCCAGTGGCCCAACTGCACCCCATGGGATTCAAGAAGGGTGGTTTTGGCATAAAACCACCCCAGAAGGCTGTCAGAGGAGCTTCCAGAAAACTCCCACAGGAAAACCACCCCTCAAAACACCTCATCAGCAGATCCAGGGCAAGATCCTCCAAGGAAGCATTGAGACTCCTTTGAAGGGGCTCCTCAATGCCATACTCTGCAAACCACAAGTCAGTCTCCAGAAAAGGAAGAGCCAGGGAGTGGCAGAGATCACTCGCCCCCACTGCCCAGGGAGTGGTGGCTGCATGTGCGTGCTGGGGACCTGCTGAGACCATTCAGCTTCCTTCCACTCCGCAACAGAAACCACAGCGCAGCACAGGAGTGTTTAATTACAGTTCCAGCTCTGCTAATTATCGCCCAGTCACATTTGTAATCTGCATTATGCCACGGTGCATAATAAGCAGCTCACTGAGATCTCTAATAAGCAAGGCGGCTTGATGGGATTTCATATCTCACCCTGCTCTGTAACAAACAGCCTCTTTCAGCAGCTGTGGGGAGACAAGGCAGCTCTCCTGCTCCTTTGCCTGAAGCTCCAGAGTAAAATAAAAAGGTTCAGGATGGTTCTTCAAGGGTGAGGGCAAGAGCAGAGGTTCCTCATCAGGACACAACCAAAAAAGCTGAAAGCCATGCTGGTGGAAAAGACATACAGATCAAATTCCTGAAATTCACCTCCCCCTCTACATGTGTCTTATCTCCTGTTTCACCCTGCTACTTTCTAAGCAAGGTCAGGACATGCAGGATGGCTGGGAGAGCCCTAGGTACCATAGGGCAGCTCTTCCCCTTGGAGGGAGAGAGGGAGCCCAGGGTGATGCTGAGCTCGGGGTGGTGGGCAGCACTCACCCCAGAGCAGTGGGTTTCACATTACCTCCAGGGCTGTGCTAGCTGAGATCCCTGGCTCTAAAAATGAACCTTGTACCATCTGGTCACCCTCCACACCACTTCTGGCTCCTCAATCTTCCTTGCAGAAATAAAATTTATTTCTCTTTCCATGCTGGGTAGGCTCTAAGATAAAATACTGGCTACGCTCTCATTGCTGAAGGGAACTTGGTGTGTCTGCAGCCACCCCTCAGGGAGTTACACGGGGTGAAGCTTCCGCATGCCAGCACTGGCCATCCGTCTCCGCCTGCGGCTGCCTCCCCTAATGAAAGCCCTTTGTGTTTCTGGCGGAGGCTTTCCCATCACGAGGAACGTGCTTTCACCACCACCGAGGACAGAAGTGGAATGGAGCCAAGCCTGGGCAGCAGCGGCAGCAGCCAGCACAGGCTCTGCTCAATATGGGAAAAGCAAATCCACTGTGAGTCCAGGGTGATGCCAATAGCACTGTGGAATGCCAGGCTCTGGGGGATAATTAAGACCTACCCCTCATTATAGCCCCCTGGGAAGGTGGGACAGGGTTGCACATGAAGGGAAGCACAGCAATGGGCACTGGCATGGGGACAGGCACACAGAGCAGTTCCTGTCATCTTAGCAGCAGTGGTTCCTTAGCATCAGCTGCCCTCAAAGGGACATCACAGCAGCAATTATTAATGAGAGTGAGAAGAGGGCAAACCAGAAATAAAAATATTCCGCTGATTTTAATGTCACTCCTGGACCATTCAGACCACCCACTCCTATTTATGAGAATTTTGGTTCATCTCCAGTAATCAAAGTCAGGCAAGAAAAATGCATTTTGGAGCTATAAAAGCCAAAAGCAATGCCAAAACCCCAGGGAAGAGTAACCATCAGAGATATCTGTGATGCATCCAGAGAGGGTGTAAAGGTGTAGGGCACCCCCAGATCTGCACCTCATCTGTAAGCCAGGACTCAAGAGTGAGACCACCAAAGCATCATGGTCACAAACTCATGACTGTGCGTGTTAGGAAGACAGAACACAGACCTATGGTGCTCCATCACAGGAGCACTGCTTGAGGCTTGCAGTCAACACACATCACTGACCAGCTCAGCTCAATCTTAGGGAACTTTGAAGTTATCACTCCTGTTCTGATCTGTCACTACATGCCCCACAGCTTCACCTTTTCAGAGTAGGAGCTGGGAACAGTAGCTTCCAGCTCCTTGGAGAGAGATCCCCAGGGATTCACCCAGGTGACAAGCATCTTTGGTGGGCATCTCTAAACCCCAAAACCACAGCACCACAGTGCCTCTTCCCCTCCACTGACCTTGGTAGGAATTTCAGAGTCTTCTCCAATCTGACCCCCAAAGATGAGTATGCAAAGCCTGAGGACTCTCTTGTTGAAAATCCTTTTGTTGGCTCTGGTGCCCACCATGTCTACGATTCCATGTTAAATCCACCTGCAAGCAGTCATGTCCCTAGCAGCATCGTCCCAATACACTGTAGGTACTTACTCCTAGGCCATGTGCAACAGGCTCCAGAAGATTCCCTCCCCTAACAGTGCAGCTGCCATCAACACTGACTTTTTGCTGACTGGATTTCTCCAGCAAGAAAGCAGCCAACAAGAGCTTCCAACAAACACCCACATGCCGGGAAATAATGGTGGCACAAGCATCAGCTCCAAAGGATTCTGTTCTAGACAAAAGTCTTCCTTCCCTGGATAAACACAAGCTCAAATAAACAAAGCCGGTTATTTCCACAGACCACAGGACCACTTGGTGAATATAGTGGGTTCCTGAGTTGGCAAATCTGAGTCCACAAGGCAGCAGGGCAGACATTTGCAAAGAAAGGACAGGCATTTGCAACAGTAAGTGCCACAAGGAAGGATTAATGCTTCCATGTGCTTCCACATGTGCAGAATGGAGTGGGCTCACCATCCCACTTCCCTGAGTTCACTCCCCAGAGAAGACAAGCAAATGTGGGACCTCTGGGCCAGCACCACCACCAAAGACCCAGATGCTCTTAGCATCCCCCTAAAAACCAGCCAAGAGAAGTCAATTCCCCACCACCCTCTTTGACAACTTGTTCCCAGTGCTTCTCACCATCTGCTCCCATCTGTCAGAGTTGGGGTGCATAGCATTTCCCAGCAGTGGGGCTGTTGATGCCAAGGTGTAATAGGAATGCTCTACCTACAAAAGGTGCCTCCATGCCCTTTCCTGGCCATGCCAAGCACCTGTGCTCCAGCTCTGAGATCCGGGAGGGGGTTTGCCTCCATCCATGCAAATACTTTCTCTGGCCAGCAAGTCCCTGAGGAATGGCCAAAGCTGACGGTGGCCAAAATGATGGCACAACGCAGCACAATGCTGGGGCTGGCAGCACAGTCTCAACTCAGACTCATTTTTATCTGGGCACTTTGGGGCAGACATGGCTGAGGAAGTCTCTTCTGGCCACAGGTGAGCGGGCCACAGGAACCAAAGCCTGGAAGAGGATAAAGCTCACAGCCCCACCACCACCAAAACCAGACCTGGTCACAATTAATGTGAATATCAGGGTGAGACATCCCACCCAGTGACGCTGGTGGTACAACCTCCCACCATGCCAGCGATGGGGGACTGATCCTAAAACTCAGTTGATGCAGACAGCCAGATGCTATCAGCCTCAGCCACACTGCTGGAGAAATGCAAATACAACCCAGCATGACTTACGATGAGCTGCTTTCTCTCTACAGAGGAGAGGGGAATGAAATCGCTGCTTGAACACAGCCAGTCTTATCTCAGTGCTCACAGCGCTTAGAGATCAAGAGGAGGCAGACACCACAGAGGCACAGTCTTGCATATTACTGTGTCTTCAATAAAGCCAGAAATAGTATCCAAGGCAGACGTGCTGGCACCAACTCACCCGCTCCAACCACTTACAAGACTATCAGATCTGCTGCTTGAAGGGGAAAATAGGTGTCTCCAGCAGGAGAGAGGTAGTGAAGAGCAGTGATGAAAGGAGACAGGTGACATAAGTGAGAGACATGGGAAAGAAATCCAAGCTGGGATCTCTGTGCATTGGTCCCACCACATGTCACTGGGTCTCTGTTCAGCCATCATCAACCACTGATATGTCACAAATGGGCCACAAATGGGTCTCCTCATTTATTGAATTAAAATACTAAGCAGCTCAGTTGGTGGATAAAAAGGGAAAGATCCTGTATGGAAAAGCACTGGAGATGCATCTGGGTCATGGAAAAGCAAAGATGTTAAGAAACATAGAGCCTGACCATGGACAGCTTCCAGCATCTTTCACAATGACCAACCCAGCCTCCAGCCCCTTCTTTGGCACCACTGGTGTCATGGTCTCCAGTCATCCTCACCTCTGGCAGTGCACCCATGGATCCAAGTACTGCTCAGCAGCTGTCATTAACAGCACTTGCTGACCAGCCCAATTAAGCAGGGAAAGGAAACCATAAAAGGTTTCACAAGTGCCTCAGTGCATCAGTCTCCTGGAAGGAGGATACAAATCCACGAGACCTTTCACAAACCACTGGCAGCTCCAGACGCTGTTAAGACCCATCTGATAACCACCAGCTCCATAAACCTGGACAAATGACACAAAGGTTGAAACAGCCAAACTAGAGACATCCCTAAAACCCAACTGCAAGGCAAGCAAGAGAAATCACATGAAAAAGCAGGATTTTCTTGGCAAGTTGCTTTAACCTGCCTACAAGGTCTGCCTTGCGCTACACAGCACACTGGCCAATATCCTGAGCACCAAGCACAGGCCCCATCACCCAAGTAGCTCTAGGGATAAAGAACATATTGCAGAGCTTGGCATCTTCATCTCAAGAGATCAAGAGATGAGTCTGAAAGAGGCTGAAAAAGCAGGCTCCTGGAGACAGTAAGAACACAAAAGTTACCAACAAACCTTGGCCAGGATCACCAATCAAGGACAGCAAGTCAAAGCTGACACTTGATAGGTCAGGGCTGAGCACAAGAAGCTGGCACAGCAATCCAGCTCTCTGTTAGGGAATAGCACAGCTACACCTGCCTGTCTCAACCTTTCCTTCAGATTTTTCACCAATTTTTTCCTCTACCTCAGTCTCACAAATCTAAACCCCTAAAACAGGGACACTGTGGCTGCTAGGCCTCCAGCAATTCCTGCAAAGGCACGGCCATGCATGCACACACACCCACACATACACCCACAACCCTACATGCAAACTCAGAGCATTAATAATTCAATCACTTTTAATTAATGCTTATCCAGGCACAAAGTCCTTACCTTTGAAAAGCTGCAGTACATAGGAGTCAATCAGAGGGGAGACAGCTCGGGATTTACAAATCAATTCAGTACAGAACTGGATTCTTGTAAATGCAGAAGGGAGAAGATGGAACCAAGCCTTGAGGTAAAAATGAGCTGGGCTCAGACCTGTCTAATCTAGGATGGGTTCCTCTGCTTGCCTGGTACACAGTCCAGGGACCAGCTTTGTCCACATCCATCCCAATATCCAGTGCCCACTTCCAGGTGAGAATGGACAAAATCACTGCAACCACTCTGTCGTCATGGACCCACAGTAGACAACGCAACCTTGTGCACGGATCTGGTTTTATAACACCACTAAGAAATCAACTTTTACACTCATAAAGCACAAGAGATGATGTGGAAAAACACCCTGGTGCTTCCAGAGCAGAGCTGAGAAAGAAGAGATGGAGTGTGGAGTAGAAGATGGGCTTTGTTTGGGGGTGTTTTTATCAACCAAGCTGTGAATGTGGTGTGGGGACAGCTGGACCTTCCACAACAGCCAAAGCTGTGGCATTGGGTTGTGCGTCCAAGGCCTCAAAGAGGGCCAAAAGCAATGTCACTCACATTGAGAGTGACTGTGAAAGAAAACTGGGGGAATATGGAGCTCCAGACACACATAAAACAGTCAAGCACCACTCCGAGGTGATCCCTTCAGTGACCTAGAGGTGATCATCTCCAAGATACCACCTTAATATCCCAGAATGGTTTGGCTTGGAAGGGACCTAAAAGTTTATCTCGTTTCAGCCCCCTGCCATAGGCAGGGATATATTTCACTAGTCCATTTATAACAGAAAAGGACCCAAGAGACAGAATGAAGGAAGTTCAGAGAAGAGGCACAAAAATAACAAGACTGAGGGGATTGGTTTGGAAGAGATTAGAAGAGCTAAATACGGATAGCTTGGTTCAGTGACAGCTATGTGGGGACACAGCTGTAATCTACAAATACATGGGGGATGAAAACATCAAAGGAGACAGGAGAATTACGCAGAGGATGATGCACAGAAGCAAGGAGGAAATGGGATGAATCAATGAGAGGAATGTTTAAGACAGACATTGGCCACAGCTTTCTGGCAGGGAAATTGTTCCTAAGTACGAGTTTCCAAGTGAGAAAATCCTTCATCCTTCCACTGGTCTCCGTCTTCCCTCTTTCTTTCCTACAACCTTCCACTAATATCATTCAACATATATCACTCCCCACGGCACCCCCTAAGTGCTGCTGACACCCCAGGATCTACCCACTGCCAGGCTCTGAATCACCAACAAGGCGTATCCAAAGTTTCCCCAAGACACAGCAGCAGTCCTCCTTTTAGAGAGTCAATATCCAGCAGCTTTGGAATTTCCCAAGTTCATATAAGATTTGCCAGCTTTTGGCAGGGTTTTACTTAAATTTTGGCAGAGTTACGTTTTCTTGATGTTCTTCCACACTGCAACCATGATAACAAGCATCTCTGATCAGAGTGCAACTTCTGCTTTATGGTCCACCTCCATGGCTGGACCAGGAGGTTCATGGCCAAGCAGGTAAGAAAAAAACCTTTCTCTTATCCCATCCATCTCCCAACAAATGGCAGTGGCAAGATGGAGAGTTTTCTAAGCAGTTCTCCTGCACAAGAAGATGTCTACCCACAGCTACAAAGAACATTTGGTCCTGAAGGTCCAGTGGATCGTGGACAAGAAGCCAATTCAGGTGCTCAGTGCTCATGCCTGTAAAATTTGTTTGGGGAAAGGGTGGGAGAGAAGGAGACAACACTCAGTCCCTGCAAAGCAGAATATACCGCCTGAGGCACCCACATAGCTCCTGGAGGAGGTCTAGCACTGGGAGGACACCAGAGGACCACAGCTGTGACACTTGCCTTGGTGGCACCATGAGAAGTGTCATGTCCAGACCATGGGGTGCAAATAGCTATGGACTGGGGGAAAAAGAGGCAAATCCCTTCATTGGATGCTTCTCCCAGAGATTTTCTATCATATCCCACATACACCACGAACACCAGAGCATTTTTACACATGGATTGTAGCCAGATATTGACAGCTCCTGGAGAGGCTCAATTCCAGGGCAAGACACATATTTCAGATGCAACAAGCAGCAAAGTCTAGGATGAGTTTCAGATCTATTTATCCCTCAGGCAAAAGGAGACATCTTCCTTCCATCTATTTAATATTAAAAACCTGCTTTGGTATGATGCACACATCCAACCCCCACAGGCTGCACGTTTAGGAAGCCGCCCACTTGGCTCTCATCTCCTCTTTGTAGGTTTTGCTCCAGTTGCCAGGAGAGATCCTGGTGCTTTCCAGACACAAAGCCAGCTCTGTTCCATGGCCTGATGGGGAGGTTACAAGAGAAGAAAGAGCAAGAAATGAGCCCAATCACATGATACACAAGGATGTGGGTGAGGAAAATGGTGTCACCCCATGTGTCTCATGCCAGTGGCCACAGAGAGGGGACTGGTGTCTGGAATGTGCTTCTGTCTCCCAACACACAAGATGGAAACCTCATGCTAACTGATGAGAATGACAAGTGTGCTGCATCTCTTGACTGCATCACCCCCCCACCCTCCAAACCCCAGTTTTACAGCAAATTCTTTCAATTATGCTATTTTTAAAACAGCACAAGTCAATATTCCTATTCTGGCCAATAAATGCTGGACTCATCTCAATCCTTCAAGAAACAGTTTGCACCCATCAGCTTCCATCAGAAACATGCATGAATCAGTGCCTGCAGGACACAGCAAATTCCACATGGAGTTTTTCAAGCCAATGCCCAAGGTTTTATTAATTACTGAAATCAGGATGCTGCCTCACTACCCCTGAGCAGAACAGCGTCTGGGCAATGACCCCAAAGCAGAACAAGACATGCTTATATTGCCATGAAATCTCTACATGAGCTGCAAGAGAAGCAGGAACAAGCTTCCCACATGTACCCACAAGCTTCCATCACCTACCCTCACTCTGAACTTTAATTCCACCCTTGGGATGAAAAGTAGTCTTCCTGTCTTTGGCTCAAATGCCTCTTGGTGCCTCTGCTCTGATCACTGAACCACAGACTGGTGTGGGTTGGAAGGGATCTTAAAGATCATCTAGATCCAAGCCCCCACTGCCGGCACAGACATTTGCCAGGAGGAGGCAGAGCCAATGCTCATGTGGGAGCCAATGCCTGGCTGCTGGACACAGCTGGGCTGTGATGCCTGAAGGTCTCACCTGGCAGGTTTTGTGCTGACGACCAGCAGCCACCGGCAGTTGAGTAGCAAGGCTGGCGAGGATTGATCACTCCCTGCAGGGAAGCTGAGCAGCCAGGGAGAAGAGGAGCTGAGCCAGAGCCAAGCCAGACTGTAACTCATCACCTGCAGGCCACCTACAACCAAGGAGCGGTGGAGCCAAAGTGGGGCTTTCAGCACATCTCAGGGAGCAGAGGGAGCTTCATGATTTGCATCACAGGACCCTGCCACCTGTAGCCATGCTCCTCCTTGAGAGTACTCCATGTAAACATGGAAAAATAGCTTTAAGTAGCTGCTTCATCAGCTCCTCCAGACCATACCAAGGGAACGAGCTTGCATCTGCAATTCATATCAGCCTCCACCAAACGGGGATGGATGCTGACATCACCCACAGCTGAAGCTTTCTGCTAGTCCACTTAAGCTCCAGGAAGGTTTTTAGCCTCTAACCTCACGTTTCTCAGGCTACATGCAGGGATACCCACGGGTCACCAAACTCCAGCTAACAAAAAATTGTTCCCCTTTGCCACAAAACTAGAAAGAAAACAGTCACCATTGAAAAAACAATATCCAATGCCAGCAGTCACTATGCCTCCTTCATCCCAGCAGCACCTTAGACAGCACATAGACATGCAAAACTGAGGTGCCTACAGCTAGTGGGCAGACAGATCAGGGAGTAGCAGGGCCAAGCTTATATTCAATCAACACTGGATTTTTAGCTGGCATCCCTAAAATAAGGCAAAGATACTGCTGGAGTTAGACCCATCGTAAGCAAGCCTAGATCTTCATAAATTCCATTTCCTGCCCTGCCAAAACTTCTTTGATTCTTCAGATTACCAGCCAGCTATTGCAGTGAAATCCTAATGGCATGTGGAAGAGTGAAATAATAATAAATAAGGGACTTTTAGCCTCAAGGTGCCATGCTCAAGTATTGGGTTTTGCTGGCCACTGCATATCTGAACCTGGTTACACATCATCAAAATTCAGCCATACCCCTGGGGACCAGAGGGACCATGGTGCTCTCAGCTAAAAAAAGCAGCCCATGGAAGATAACACAAGTCCTGTTTGGAAAGACACAACAAAATCATAAATCAGAGCCTGGAAGGTTTTTATGCCCAGCAAGGGGGGGCATAAATAGAGGGCAGGAATGGGGAGCACCAACAGTGCAACCTGGGCATCCCAGCAGGCCTGGGAAAACAGCCATGAGATCAGCAATGGATTAGCCTACAGCGGTTGTTAAGCACCCCTATGCCTGCATGCAGAGTGTCCTACTAGCAGAGAGCTCCTCCAAGGCAAGAAAAGTCAACAAGGAGCCAGCACTGGGCTCAACAACCTGCTGGCTGCATGTTTCCATCTCCTCTACCTCCCCTCCTGCCTTGGAGAGGTGGGAAGGGATCAGGGAGCTCCACATGTCCTGTCCAGGGCTTTCCATGCCCAATGGTTGGTTTTGAGAGACAATAAAGAGTCATTTTGACCAAGAAATGCTGAGGGTTTGGGGTCACATCCATAAAAAGGATGTCCTTAGCACAGAGGAAGCCACCACCTCACAGCCTCACATTTTCAGGTTCTTTGGGAAGATGGTTCCACAGTGCTTCTTGGCATTTAATTCTTAATTAGTGATATATCTCTTTTTTATAGTCCAGGATCTTGGAAAGTTTGAAGAAAAAAAGAACAACAAAAACACAATGTCAAGGCAAGTAGGACAAGCAGGATACCAGAATCCCTCCCAGGAATGCCACTAGATCAGTGTCACGATCTAATGGAACCCTCTAAGAGACTATTCCTCATTACCAGTGGGACAGTCTTCCAGAGCCTACTCTGGAAGTTCCAGGATGCCTGCAGTCCAGCTTTTGACACCTCTATACCAGCCTGAAGCAGCCAAAATGAATTTCTGTCTATAATAAACCCATCTGACCTTTAATCACACCGTCTCTCCTGAAAACACAGAGGCAGCATGTCCATATACATGGACTCCCATTCATACTCTACTCCCATTCATACCTGCAGAATAGGAGGACCAGCTTTTTATTGATAATAATCACTCAAGATGTTGTTTGGACAGAGGGAGAAGGTTCCCATCGTGCCAAACAGCAGCTCTGGGATGGCCAGGACATGCTGATCAGCTGCTGGTCGGATGGATGCATGGATGGACGGACGGACGGATGGATACATGGATGCGTAAGCCCCGTGTTCAGAGTGGTGTTGGCAGTAGAAGACCTCCTTCCTCGCCCTTCCCATCACTTGGGATCTCTCCCAACACCGACCTGATGCTGGCTTTTACCAAGCCAAAGCAGGTGACTGGTGCCTGTCTGAACACCACCCAGATCCTCTCTACATAGAGACCATGGCAATGTCCCCTAGACATCACTGAGCTCATGTGGAGACAACCAAAGAGCTTCCCAAGGGCTTCAAAGAAGCTGCTGGTAAAGGAGAGGGGCACAGCTGATACAGCAGATCCCAGAGATGCTTCTTGGCCATGGAGACTAAAAGCCAAACCCTGGCATTTGAAGGGCACTGTCTCAGAGAATAAAATTGATGGCTGCAGGGATGAAAGCCTGAGAAAATCTCCATGGGCACTAGGAAAGGACCTGGGGCTGGGAGGGGCTCAATGGAATGAAGAGCTGAAACTTGGTAAAAAGCCTGGAAATCACTCCCTTCACATGGAGGAACACCAAGGGACAGGATAAAGAAGGGGACCTGAAGAACATTCCTGTACATGGTAACAGAAAAAACATGGGAAAAGCCAAGGGGACACACCAAAGCCAAGGGTCAGTGCTGGTGGAGAAATACTGACATCCCAGAAGAGCAACTGAAGAGGCAGAGCTGCATGCAGCCGGAGTCATGCCGAGGACACTGCCTTGGGCAGTGCTACATAGGCAGGGAGAAACATGGGAGGTACCCTGGCAGAGGGAGAAAGCCTTTCTCCATCACATCAGCAACTTCCCTTCCCAATCAGAGAGAAGCAAGTGCCCTCTCTGCCCTCTGTGCCAGCAGCCTCCACAGCTGCCATCCTCAAAGACTGCTAAGCTTGGGTCCTGCTCCTTTAGCTGAGCATTCCCCATGGTCCATGACTGTCATTCTCTTCCCTTGAAAGCCCAATGACCATAATTCATCACTCAGCTGGCTTTAGCTGCTCCACAAATGACCCTCAGCCCAGAAAGATGTCCTGCCCATCAGTCATTGCCACCTCAGCCTGGCAGCTATCACTGTTACACATCAGCTGCATGAAGCCAGATGGCCCCTGCTCCAGCCTGTTTGCATCCTTAGAAGTGCTAGGAGTCAGCTAGCTGCCTCCTCCTAGGCCAGGAGAGACAGCCCTGTGACAGCCCTGGCTTAGCCACTTCCCTTTTCTGAGGATCACTGCTTATGGGCATGAGCCAGCCAACACGGAGACCTGCCCTTTCTTGAGCCAGCAGCTCTCACAAGCAGGCAGAGGAATACTTTGGAGGGGGGAGGCAAGCACCATGGCTGCAGACACATCTGGTTTTAATTGCATCAGTAAACCCTAAGCAATTAATGGCAGGGAGGAAGAGGAGCAGGAACAGGGCGCTGGAAGAGAAAAAGGCGTGAATCAAGTGAAGGGAACCATTTACTCCTTCCCTAAGCAGAAGTCCACTATTTCACAGCTGCAGTGGCCTCACCAGCTGCATCCTACTCCTGGAGTTCTGTATCCAGACCACTACCATGCTTTGTTTTGTGCTTTAAGCCCTAAAATCCCTTAACCAGTTATCTCAGCCCCGATATCAGAGATCTTCAACCCCTCCACACCCACAAATCTTTCCATATGCTTCCCAAGAGCCACAAGCTAAACACGTGCCCACAACAAGGGCAAACTGGAGGCAGAGCTTCCCACCATCATCCTTTGCTTTCCAGGAGGCAAAAGGGACTGGAAACAGAGCTTCCCATCATCATCCTTGAGCTCTGGTCTGCAGCAGCACTGTCTGCTCCCACCCAAAGCAGAGCCCGGTCCACGTCATTAGCCCTGCCCATCCCAACGACTGCAGTAGGAGAGAGACACTCATTCCTGGGAAATGTCATCCTGCAAAGCCTCCACAGTTTGACCCCAGAGATCGCAGCTCCTCAAAAACAACCCAGAAAAGGTAAGGTGCTAGGATGCCAGCAAAGCATTGTTGTCAAAAAGTAGTAAACCAAGCACCTGGATCCATGACCACATTTGCTGCACCTTTAGCCACAGGAAGCAGAGCTTAAGAAAAAGCCCGAACAGAGGAACACCAAAAGGTGGACAAAAAACATTCCAGGAAGGGGAAATCAAGGAGATGCCTGCCTGATTCCCAGCTGGAAAACTCAGCTCTGAAAGGAAGGCAGACAGATGAGGAAAGCATCCGTGGGAATAGTCCACCAATGTTTTGCAGCAGTCTCACCTAACCCTGCTTTTTGTCTCACTGGCAATCCAACCTGCTCCAGGATGGTAAAGCCAGGCAGAAGCAGACTTCTCTCTAAACCCTGCTTACCTCTCCTCTCACTGTTCAAACAGCACACAATGGTAATTCTTTGCTCTGTTTATCAAGTGCCAGGACTGCCAGCACTCAAAAGGCTCAGGGCCTGGATGTGCTCCCTCTGAGCATGCCCTGGGCACTTCACCCACAATGGAAAACAGCTTCTGGATCATTAACAAGCCCGTATCAAGATAAGGGGATTCATTCTCCCTGCTACCTACAATCTCAAGCACCCCAAAACTCAGCACCAGTAATCCAAAGTGTGGGTCCTACAGAGTCCTTGGCCAGATCTCAAGTCCTCCTCCTGTTCATTAGTAAGCCCCAAAAATCCAAGGATCTCAACTGGTGAATTCAGGTGTGCTTAGAGGAGAGGCATGAGGCACTTCTTGCCAGAAAGATGCTGGCTGGAGCAGGCTGCTGGAAGTATCGATGTCTCTCTGAGGATACCTCCAGGAATGGGCCGTTTGGCACGCCCAAAGGGTGATTTCGCTGCTTCTAGAAAAAGACTCAGTAGCACAGATCCTGTTCCCAGCACGTGGCTGCTCCTAGGACAGTTTGGCAATGGGCACAGCAGAGCAATGCAGACCTGGGTAAGTTTAATCCCCATGAAGCAGAAACCTGAAGCACCCCATGATAGTGCACTAGCACTCAAAACCCAGACTACCCACCCTTTATCATCAATCCTTGGCTTTTAAAGACTCAGGCCATTATGCGTAGGATTGGGCAGGAGTTCTGGTGTCCATAAGGAATCGTGCTCCCCAGCACAAGGAACACAGCAAGACAGCAGTTCATCCAAGTTATTTTCTCCGTCTGAGTAAGGACATTAAAGGTGGCGAGGGGACTGAATATAAGCCTGCCCTGCCTCCTTCTCCTGCAGATTCTGATTGCATGCTCACCCAGTGACAAGAAGCCATCCAGAGCCCCACTGCAGGTACTGAATCTGCCAAGATGCTGAAGAGAGGTGCAAGGCATGGGCAGCAGCAGGCAGTGATTTATGGAGCTGATGTGCCTTCCCAGGTCACACACACACATCGATAGGAGCCTCATCTCCTCCACGGGCCAGGAGCCAGGCCGATTATCTGTCATATGCTGCAGAGTGCAGTGACAACAGTCAAGCGCACATCACCCAGCTTGTTTGAAAATAAATAAATAAATAAAAGCCTGTGGATCCAGGCTTTTGCTCAAGCCCGTGCTTGCCGGTGGTAGGTGATCAAGCACACCAGCCTGCAAGAGAAAAATGTAATGCCTGGAGGCTGACCCTCACCAGAGCTCCTGGAAAGCACAATGGCAGCCGGCAGCAGGAGCAGTGCTCATGGGAGCAGCTCTGCAGCTGCCCCCATCTGCCCATACACGTTCTCCCACCTCGACACAGCCCAAATGCAGCCCTAGGCTTTTCGCAGTGTTACAGGCACCAGGATAGAGCTGGTTGCTCCATGAATCCTGACACTGGCGCTAAAAAAAGCAGGAAAACAGCCTGTGCAAAGAGTGCTCACTGGGCCACGTGCACAAGCCACATGCCTTTTACAATTAGCCCCTGCTGACAAAAGCACTTTTTTTGAAAAAAAAATATGAATGTTCAGAAATCAGTTTTTCATAAATTTAGATTTAATATGGTATTTCCTCCAAATCCTTCTTCCTCTGGCAGACCTGAGGGATAAGCTAAGAACCACCTGCACTCAAGTCACCAAGCTGAATCACAGCAGCCTGAAGGACATGAGCTTCTGGAGCTGCCAGCTGCCAACACTGCATTCACCTTTTTTCTCCTTCCTTCTGTTTTACTCAGTAATCCCCAGACGCAGCATTGGTAGGAAGATGCCATTCAGTATTCTTCCAGAATACTGAATCCTCCCTCTGGGATCAACAGTGGAAAAAGGTTTGTGGTTCTTATATGACAGTCCTGTAATGAGAATCCCATAAATTCCAAACTGTATTTCATCAGGAGTTTTAAGGGAGAAAGCAAATTCACAGGAGAGAAACTCAAGATGTGGGCTGACACTTTGAGAAAACAATATTTGTTCTCTTGGATTCCGCCAAATGCTTTGGAGGATCTCAGCTTTTGAAGGAAGGGATATTCAGAGATCCTCCAAAAGAAAAAGCACACCTGAAGCTCCTAACCTAATCACGAATGAAAACACAGCCCAAAACAGTGACCCAACCTTGTGTTTTTACAGGAATAAACAAACCTGAAAGAGCCAAACAGTCAGGTTTGAGAACAGAGCAGCAAAGCTGTGAGAGTTTGGGTGCAGACAGGGGAGCATGACCACAAAAAAAGCTTTACTTTTATTTTTTCAGTCCATTTTGGGCCCATCAGCTGCACGTTGAGGTCATGTAGACAAGAAACAGGGCAAATACACTCTGTCCCACAGGACACGTGGCTCCTCAGAGAGGTGAGATTTCATCCGCATGGAATTTAAGGAAGATATTCTCACCTGTGACTTCAAACCACCTGATACACCTGGAATCCATCATTAAGTAATCCAGAACATTAATGTTCTTACACTTCAGATACATCACAGAAGGCCACACACATGCATGAGCCATTCATTGCTCCACAACCATGGTGAGAAGCCTGCAGTGCCAGCCAAAACTGGGACCAAGAAGGACTGGAGGTGATAATCTGGGAAGAAAAATGAAACCTTGGGGTTGTGAGCCAGGCTCCATCCCAGCCAAGCTTGTGTGCTAGGATTTTAAGAAGGGGGCTGTTTGCCGACAGCTTAAAGGATTTATGGGAAAGACTTATAACCATGACTTTGCTGATGAGGGAACCAGTGGCAAACTCAGAGCAATCTCAGGAGCATGGGAAGAAGCTAGAAGAGGACAGAGAAAGGGCGGATGAGCCTACAACGGCAAAAACAGTAGGGACAGTTTGTTTTGCACAGTGAACTCTTCCTGGGCGCAGCTCTTCCCAGCATTAACAACCTTGGTTTGGTGTCCACCAAACACGGGACAGCCAGCTATGGAGTCTCACCTTCATAGCGCTGGATCATTGGGGTAACTGAAGCCAGTTACCAGAAGCCACAGAAGTGCCCAAAAGCCATACAAGTGATAACATTGCAGACCTCAGTCGTGAGGAAAGGTGCCCAAAAAGAAGTGTGGAAGGTCAGGAGATAGGAGTCCTGCTCTGGAGGTGGGGGAGGAGGGAAATCCTGCTGTGAGCAGAAGGCAGCAAGGAATCACAAATCCACAGCACTGATTGCTTCAGGAAAGCTTTGTGTTGTTGCTTAAGAAGTCACTGGAGTACCTACAACTGAATCAGGCTTATATCCAGGTGAATAATACAGATAAAAAGCAGGAGGCTACAGATCTGCTGCAGACTGGCAGAAGAACATGAACCTGGAGGGGTTTGACGCTGGTTACCAGGAACACACACAGACAGATCAATGGACTTGTCTGGCAAACTGGAGCCCAGCAACAAGAGCATGTTCCAGCCGGGAACACCTAATCCATCCTCTCAACCCAGCGCAGCTGCTCAGCAAATAGGCACAGTCCCCTTAAGAGAAAGCACAGTCAGCCCAGATTTAGCTGGAAGAGGGTGGGGATATGCTGAGCTCCAAGCCATGGCCTGAACCTTATCTGCTGCTTTAATACCTATCAGTGTTGATACAGATTAAAGGATTAGTCAGGATTACTGAAGGCAACTCCCCCTTGCCCCAGGCAGTGAGGGTAGGCATGGGTGCGGTGCAATTCCAGTCTTTCCCTGAGACCATAGCCCTTGGCTGCACCCTTGAAGAGAAGGAGCCTGAGAAATGTCTGATGAGAGGCTCTCCACGAGCGACGGCAGCCAGAAACAGTCACAAGGCAGCAAGACTGGGTTCTCTGGCAAGAAAACAAAGACTCACCAGCCAGAATCCAAGTGGGAGTTGGGTTTGTTGTCCCTATGGTTGCCTACCAACACATCAAGTCTTCATGGACCAGCACCATTCACCAGAGGAAACCGTCCCATCCATGGCTGTTTATTCCTGCTGTGGTCCAAAGCCCTCTTTTCCTAACATAGGCATTTGTGGACTGTCAGGAAACTGCCTGGTTAAAACCTGCTTTCAATGTCACCCAGCACAGCTTTTAATTGGATCATGTCCCTGACCCAATTCCCCACATGGTTGCACAAACCCTTGAGCATCTTTGTGGGAAGGGGTGGCCAGGAGCAGGCAGTGCCTCCTGGGGGAGCAGCAAAGCTCCAGTGACTGCACAATGAGGCAGGAAGGTTCCTGTGCCCACGTTTAGGCTGAACACAAACCTGTGAGGAAGCTCTCCTCTGAGATCTCCCATCTCCCAAGAGATCATCACCAAATACCAACTGTGTCCAGAGACCTTGGTCCTGAAACCTGGCTGGGCTGAAAGTGGCTCAGGACAATGGCAAAATGAGAGATCCCACAGTGGAACAATCCCCAGTTCTGCCTCCCATCACCATGTGTTCTGCTCCCTTCTCCAGGCAGGAGCCATTAAGCAGAAGACCATGCCTGCTATCTTCTCTTGGACAGTAGGACCTCATATGCTAGCTTGTCATCCCAGAGAGACAGACTTTTGAAGGACACAGGTGGAGGAAAACACCTTTTGCCTGGGTGAAGAGTGCCCAAAGAAGTTGTATCTGCCCCATCCAAGGTCAGGCTGGACAGAGCTTGGAGCGATCTAGTCTAGTGGGAGGTGTCCCAGCCCGTGGCACAGTGTGGAATGAGGTGAGTTTAGAAGACCCTTCCAACCCAAACCAGCCTGTGAGTCTATGAGACTAAGATGGAACCACACCTGGCTCCTCCAGCTTTCTTGCTTCTTGCACCAGGGCAAGAGAAGGGTATGGCAGAGGCACTGAAGCTGTCAGCAACAAGAAAGGCAGTGGTAGAACAAGACCTGCAGAGAAGGACATCACTGATCTGAAATGATCACCTGCCAGAGCCAAACTTAGCTTACAGACCCACAAAAAAGTCTGAGTTGGAGGGGACCTTAAAGCTCATCCAGCTCCAAACCCCTGCCACGGGCTTTCAACTTCTCCAGGTAGCACACTCACATCCATATGTCAACATCTCACATCCCACAGTAATTCAGGGATGAAACTTTGGATCAAGCCTCAAGTCCAAGGCAATACCCCTCTCCATCCCCTCAAATCATCTCTGCAAGGTGAAGCCAGGCAACTGCTTCAGCCATTAGTTTCTTCCCACTAAAACACTACCAGGCTGCATGTGATTCAGGAAGGAGCATGGAGCCCTGGCCACAAAAAATACACCCTGATAAAAGACTCCTTTCCCCTGTGCAAAGAGGATCTGAGAAAGAGAGAAGACCCAAAACTTTCACCAAACTGGCCACACTTCACTCAAAAGCACACACAGTACAAATCACCTCACCATAAGAAACAAGCTGAAGACCTGCAGTGTCGGACATTCAAATGACACTAAAAAAGTCTAACTATACTGAGATGTTAGTTTTGGTTCCATAAAAGCAAGCTGCACTGAGCATTCGGGGGCCAACAGTAGTAAATCTGACACTAGAAGTGCGTGCCAGCCCAATGCCTGGACAGGGTGATTAAACCCCCACAAATTCTTGGCCCAGATGGAAGAGCAGCTACTTTCAGCCTCATTGGGTCACAAGCCAGCTGGAGCCCTTCAGTGCATCTCCAGAGCCAGGCCCCTGATCCTGCACCATGACCCCAGGCAGGAGCCAGAATGGCTCCCAGGCAACACAGATGTGTTCAGCCATCCTGGGGATTTGAAGAGCTCCACAGGCAGAGACACCAAGGTGGTTTTTGATTATGATTTCTGATGGTGCCTACAGAGTTCTTGTTTCTAGATCCAAGAGAAATCTCTGAGTGGGAACACTCTGTTCCACCAATACTATCTCCTCCAAGTCAATATCATAACTGTTTATGGAGTCAAGCCTACCAGGAGTTGGACTTAATGATCCTTGTGGGTTACTTCCAACTCAGGATATTCAGTGGGTCATTATTCAATCATCTGCTCACAGGCCATGGTGTGATTCCCAGGTGGGATACACAAGCTGCTAGCCAAGAGTCTCAGAGAAAAGTCCTCCTTTGAGTATGCTTTTAATAGTGCCTTGGTAATTGTGAATTAACCAAACTGACCCAAAGCAGCCTCACAATCTCCAGGTCCTTTGGGAGAGGCACGGGGCAACATTCAGCCCACAGCAGCATGTTAAGCTTCCTCCAGCAGCTCTAACTCTACCCCTTAGGAAGCAGATGGCATCCAAACCATATTTTGCTTCAGGGCCATGCAAGTTTGGACAACACATGCCACATATACCTACATATCTCATCAAGGAAGAAGTTCAGCTTCCTGTCACTGCGTAAGTTGTCAAACAAAGTCACAGCATACAAACACATGATTATTAGCAAAAACAATGCCAGAAGGAGAATGACAAAGGGGACAGCATTAAGGCTGCTGGGCTCTGTTGAGCTCGGCACGTCCCAGGTGCTGAGGGACAAACTACTCCAATGTAGCACCAACCTACTTTCA
Source organism: Anthoscopus minutus (assembly GCA_013399455.1). Taxonomy (NCBI): domain Eukaryota; kingdom Metazoa; phylum Chordata; class Aves; order Passeriformes; family Paridae; genus Anthoscopus; species Anthoscopus minutus. The sequence continues at coordinate 104,359 of VWYI01035368.1, forward strand.
GATGGACCTTCATAAAAAACCTCACAGATTATCTGTATCACACTGCCACCATCACATCCTCATCACCTAAAGCTATACCAGGTATCACCCTCATTACATCAGTCTATCACAGGAGATGACAACCCATCCATGAGCAATCCATTGTGGGGTGTGAGGAAGATGGATGTGTGTATCATCAGTGTTCCCGTCAATCCGACCACACTGCACGCAGATCTCTCCTCTCAGGGATTCAGTCACTTCAGCCACAAACTACTGAAACTTCCCTGACTGCTATTAGATCACTTCAGGCAGCATGTGACAAATTCAAACACTCTGGAAAATTTATAGTCCTTCAATCCTCCAACAGGTACAACAACCTGGAGCATTCAGGGCTTCCTAGGATGGTTCTTTTTGCTCACCCACAAATTGTTTCACAAGACAAAGTCCTGAGAGCGGTACTTAGTCTCAAGCAAAGATTATTTTTGGCAACTTTATCAGAACAGTTCTCACCCCCTTAATCTCTCCTTGGATGAAAGCACATTTAGGAAAACAGTCCAGATGCTGAAATATCAATAGAACAAAAAGCTGTGGTACAACACAGTCTTGAAGAGCATTTTACAAATAAAAACAACTTGGGGCATTTCTGCTCAGCAATGCCAGGCCCACACCAGAACTACATGCTCCCCTCTCCAGGAATCAGAAAACAAAAGCTGGGTTTGGGTTACCCAGCTGCAGGACACACATACAAGAACTGCTCTTGCAACTCTCCTGTCCCTAAAAAGTCAAGCTACTCATACCACTCCATGGATTTTTAATCAAATATTCCAAAATAACAATTTATAAAAGGAGTTATAGCCAAGCCAAGAAACTTGAGCTAAAAAGATGTTACGGGAAACTCGCCATCAGCTCTAAGTGAGGATATGGAGAGCTGATGAAATCTCCCATCACAGCAACAGGTTTGTCCACACCTCACATGTCTCAGTTTGAAACCGGACATGATCCACAAGGGCTTTGAACCTCATAGCAGCATTTTCACTCCCAAGAGCACTCACCAGCAACAGCTGAGTACCACTGAATCACAGACCAGTTAGGGTCAGAAAGAATCTTCAAACTCATCTCTTTTCAAACCCCTGCCATGGGCAGGGACACCGTCCAGTATCCCAGGTTGCTCCAATCCCCATCCAAACTGGCCTGGAACATATCCAGGGACAATGCAGCCACATCTTCTCTAGGAAACCTGTGCCAGGGCCTCCCCATCCTCACAGGAAACAATTTCTTCTCAATATCCCATCTAACCCTGCCCTCCAGCAGAGGGAAGCCATTTCCCCTTGTCCTTGCACTCCGGACCCTTGTCCAAAGTGTCTCTCCAGCTCTCTTGGAGCCCCTTTAGGCACTCCAAGGGGCTATAAGGTCACCTGGAGCCTTCTCTCCAGGTGAACACCCCTAGTCCTACCAGCTTGGCTCCAGAGCAAAGGAGCTCCAGCTCTCAGAGTATCTCCATTACATTCTCTGGACTCACTCAGGCAGCTTCTGATGTTGGACTTCCAGACTGGAGGCAGCTTTGCAGGTGAGATATCACCTGAGTGGGGCAGATCCCCCTCCCTCCACTTGCCAGATCCACTCTTCTGGATGCAGCCTATGTTGGCTTTCTGGGCCAAGCAGACAATGCCAGGTCACATTCAATTTGTCATCCACCAGTATCCCCAGGTCCTTCCCCCCAGGCCGTGCTCAATCTATTCTCCATCCAGCCTGTGTTTGTGCTAGGAATGGGCCCAGCTCTGGGGCAGGACTTCGTACTTGGCTTTGCTGAACTTCATGAGGTTCACACAGACCCACTTCTCCAGCCTGCCAAGATCAACCTCTTGAAGAAATCCAACTATACCACAAGACTCTCACAAACTCCAAGGCCACTATTAGTAAAAATTACACCATCTCCTCCTGAACCATGCTGGCCATCTCAGCAGGTCTGGGATGACTTTCATCATCTACTCCCAGAGGACTCAGCCTCATTTCCAGCTGACAAGTCTCCAGCACATTGAAGAAGGTTTATTTTCCCCCTCTCCTCCCCACCCAGCCATCAAAGGCAGGAATGCTAATGGCATCCCATTAAACACACCATGAGAAACCAAACCCACCCAAACCAATGCCCTGTCTTTGCCCTTCCCATTCATTGGCAATCTCAGCATGAAGTTGTCAGAAGATTTCTTGTGTTTCCTTAAATTCTTCTGCCAAGTTCTGTTTAAAATCCTCCTAAGTGGTTTTCTCTTTATTCCATTTCCTAGAACTGAGAAGCAAAGCGGATCCAAGAGCAGCTCTGAGTGCTGGAGCTAACAGCCCCCAGAACAGTTAAGCCATCTGAGTCTCCTGCATCAACTCATTAGGATCAATGGGAAATTGAAAGCAATGCTCCTTCCATCTCCCATATCAAGACCATCAGCTCCAAGAGAAGACTGGGTTTTAATGGTTTCACTTACTGCCAGGAGGCTGGGACTCCTCTGCCGACAGGGGCTGCAGAGGCACCTCACTGGGTGCTGCTTCAGTGTCATGTTTGAAACAGGTCAGTCAAAAAGCAGCATTTCCAAAGGCTTTTGGGTAACACACAACAGTGGAGCAGTGGGTAAGGAGTAAAGCACTGCACTGTAACACCATGCCCAAAACCATCCAATTTACTCCAGTCTCTCACCTCTACTCAACATGCTCTGGGGTTCATGATGGTGGCTTCAGAAGGCAACGTCTCATCACAGGCCCCTTGGGCTACCGGCTTGAGATCTGCACCAAACTGGATCTGCTCCTTGCCCAGAAAATTCTGTCTGCTTTGGTGGCCTGGAGGATGAAACCATTGGTTTCTTGCCCAGAAACAACAGGCACCTGCAAGTCTAGTCACTCTTGTTCCTGTGGCCGAAAGCTGGAGGCCACCGGGTCACCATGAAGATGGCTCCTGTCCTCCTAACTAAGAGTAGCCAAGGAGAGCCCCTTCCCTGCAGGAAGGCAGATGCATTTGGTCCCAGAGCTCAAGCACACTGAGAGCACTGTACAAGGGAACCCCAAACCAGCCTCTGATCATACAAGAAAAGCCAGAACTAGACATGTTGCTGCCCTCTCTGCCGTGTCTTCTTCCTTTGCAGGGCCTCACATGGGGAGCTGCTCCTGCCACAGCCAACGATCAGTATTGATGAGTGCACAGCCTGAAAATCCCAACACTTCCATTTTTTAATGCTATGAACCTCCTAATGGTCCCTGGGAGAACAGGAAGACATAGACCCTGCTGAGAGACCATGTGGACAGGACACATACTGGTCCAAGCTACCACTGAGGGACCTATCACAGCTCCTGTTTTCTTAGTCTGGAGGAAGCAGCAGGAAGGAGCACAGGCTGTGAGGCCCTGTGAGGCAGGGCCTTCTCCTGGGACATGGCTCTTCCATAAGCCAGGCAGTGATCTGGCAAAGCCAAGGTATATGCAGTCACATGCATATGCAGTCGGGTGTGGTTTCACATGCAACCTTGGCTTTTTGTATGCAAAATCCAGACCCAGTCCAAGCACTAAACCTGCTCTAACCACTACCAAGGGGCTTCAACTCTTCCCCCAGGTCCCGGCAGCTCTGCTCGTGGCCACAGGGGTTTGACAAAAGGCTGGTTTCCTTCAAAGGGCCATTCACCACTCAGCCCCTCCAGCTCCACCACTCTACCCACAAACTTGAACATAAACAGTCAGCCTGTGAGACCATAAAACACTAATGGCCAGAGTTCCTGCACCTTGAAATGTTTGTGCTGAACAAAGAAAGAAACCTTCCGGTCAGCAAACCAGGTCCATGATACACAGACACAGTCACCTTCCTCCTCTCCAAGCCACAGTAATCCTGAAAGCCCTGGAAATCCTGAATCCTTGCTCTGTGTTCGAGGCACCCCATAGATCCACAGCTCCCACCCAGGTAGGACAGGCTTCGCCAGCACGGGACAGCTCTGCTTGTCACTTTGTTACTATGTCAAAGAGCTGCCTGGTGCTCAGCCATCCTCCCCATTCAGCCTTGTAAAGCAATCTTCCCTGGCCTCTGAGCACACAGAGCCCAAACCCAGTGCTCTCCTGTTCTTCCAAGCCTTTCTTAGCCATTTGATTCCCAGAACTTGGCTACAGCTTTCATAAATTCATAAAAGCTGAAGAAGACCTCCAGTGACTGGACCTCTAGTCCAGTCATTAACCCAGTGCCACCATGCTCACCACCAAAACCCAAGTGTCACTTTCACACACTTTTCAAACACTTACATGAATTGTGATTCCACCACCTCCTTGGGCAGCCTGCTCCAATGCCTCACCGTGACCTTTTCAGTGAACCCTTTATTTGTTCCCATCTTGCAAAGGGGCATCTATTCTTTACACCACAGTGGGTCAGAGGGACACAAAAGTGAAGACCTGGGGTTTGGTGTTCCACTGGGGAAGGCAGATCGGGATCCCAAGTTGGCAGGGCAGCACCAGCTGGAAATACTTGCTTGGAGCTGGTGTAGTCACAGGAGCCATGGCTCTCAGCATGCACCATGGCTGGTGTGGGACCACATGGATATTGCAGCCTCTCCTCTGCACCACAACGATGATGGACCATCCCAGCTGCAGTGGTACCAGTGATTTTTGGGATGGCCTTCCCTTTCAGACAACAGACCCCAAGACTCCACTTGCTACCACTACTTGCTACCATCCACAAATGATTCACTGCAATCCAGCTTGAACACAGGATGGAGACTCAGCTCCAGGGTCCTTTTTCTGAGGGCTGATCCTAGGATGGTGACCACCAGCCACATGGCATGCAGTTGACTCCAGAACATGCCAGAGCCATCTGTTAACCAGATGAGAGGGCCTCCCAGTATAAGAGGCAGTGTACCTGCATCCCAACAAGAGGAGAGAAGGGTGGGGGAGCGAGCAGGGGGAGTCTGGGAACAGAGTTCATTTGCATAGTACCTGGGGAAAATATCACAACACTGTATTTCCATGGCTAAGTGGGGGAGCGAGCGAGCTTCCTGGAATGAAATTACTTTCTGGCTTGGGAAAAAAACCAAAAACACGGTGCCACAACCACAGAATTTGTAGCTACAACAGTGCCTTCTCTGCCCAGAGCACCCTCGTGCTCCCCCCAGCAAATCCCACATTCATGCCTAACAGGAGCAGCCAATCCATGCAGAGGACAGGGGAATCTGAGATACAAAGCCTCTAGCATTTGCACTAAAGGAGGGCAGCCCAGGGGGTCCTCTTACTCCCTCAGCACCACACAAGATCCACTTTTGAGCTTTATTACATCCTATCCCCTCACCAAAACATGCTGACCTCCACATCCACATCTCAACCAGAATTCCAGCTCAGGCCTGCAGAGCAGGCATGCTCTCCACACCATTCACCACAACACATGCCAAGACATCCCAAGTCAATGAGGGCCAGGCAATATTTTAAAGTAAATCTAGATACTAAGTTTTAAAGCCACTTCAGTGTCAAGGACAGGGGAAAAGTCAGCAGATGTGAATATATGCCATCACTGCACCGTATAACAGCTCCGTGGTAGCATCTCCCTGTAAAGGGATTTATCCTACCCAGAGAATACTGGGATGGAGCTGGCACCATTCTGCTGGCAAGGCTGGGGGCACAAGAGGAGAAGGGGTGGGGAGCATAGGCACCATGTGTTTTCCTGGGTTGAGCAGAGCTCACCAAAGCTACTGTGAGCCCTGTGAGAGGCCAGTGAGCCCCCCTAAAACCTTTAAACCACAGCATGGCCCCAGCAAAGCCCCCATCTCCAGCCCCCCCCCACTGCAGGTGCCACAACCACTGCCATGCCCAATCTCCAGCCCCAGTGCCATCACCACTTGCCCATGCCCCATCTATCCCAGCCCACAACCTGAGCTCACCCCAGAAAACCCTTAGCACATTTATTTACATCAACTCAGTTCCCTGATCTGGTCTGTGGGCAGGAATGAGTAACAGGGACAGGAATATCTCGAGCAGATGTTGTCACCAAATACAACATATCGTCAGGCTGCTGGTGGCTTCAAATCATTCCAGAGCCCGGCAGTTGCTTCCCAGCCCTGAGCTGCTCTCCCAGCTGCTGCTCAACAGCTCTGAGCCCTGGGGTGACTCCTCTTGCACCCAATGAGCGCTCAAGCTCCAGGCACTAATCACCACGGGGTACAAAAGACACAAAACCACCTCAGAAAGTCCACAGCAATCACTACTGCCTTTTCTCCTGCCCACCTTCAGCTCTGAGGATTTCAGTGCCCCCTGGCCCAACACATCTCCAGGGTTGCCTGCACACAAGGATTCACAGAGAAGATGGATTTCACAGCTCCAGCCCAAAGCATCCTCCAGAGCAGCAGCAGAGCAATGCAGCACTGTGAAACCAGTGGCACAGAAGATGTCATGCCTGCAGAAAACAGGGAAAAGGCAGTAAATCCCCAACCAAGCAGCCTTTCAAAGCATAGGAGGGGAAACACAGGCAGCCCGTGCTCTGCTGCCCTTTCCCGTGGCCTCCCTGGCTGCTAGGTGGAGAAGGAGCTTTGCTCATTAGCAGGTTATTCCTGGCACACTCCCCCTGCATCAGCTCCCCGGCAGGGCTGCAGGAGCAGCTCACTGGGTTTTGAAGCCTGCAGGGTTGCACAGCACTCCAGAGGCGAAAATCTTCCTTTAAAGAAATCTCCCTCGGCAGATAAATGGTGCTGGGTAACTGGGGTCATTAGGCTAATGAGCAGCTACCGCCAGCCTGGAAGCAAAGCAAAAAAACACCACAGAGTCTACCAGACCCTGTTAGCCTCAAAATCTGACCCATCTCCAGCAGCCGTCCTTCCTCTCAAGGGAGGAATCAAGTCCATGAGTCAGCAGGATCAATCACCCACTGGCCTTCCTATTAAAATCTCTCATCAAAGCACTGGGGGAACAGATTTGCAGGTCTCTAGCACCAAGGAAGCTGAGAAGGGGCTGTTCCTCCTCTGTCCACACCTCTATCAGCCCCTTCATTACCACGGTGTCATTCCACTCCCACACTTCAGGAGTGGGGAGGATTTTCTCTTCCTTCCCAGCACTGCTCCAATTCTTACCACCATGTCCTTGATGGGGAGCCACATGTCCTGCTGTCCATTCTGGTGGAGACTGGGCCATGTTTCAACATGTTTCCCAAGTCACTGGGATGCAGCAATGCTGATTGGTCAGGCATCAAAGCTAACTCAGCCTTTTAGTCCTTCCTAACACTGCCATATGGGAAAGCAACCAGGAAGAGATGCAATTTTCCCTTTGTAAAACTTTCAGAGGTGGGATCAGCTGGAACTCCCAGCCTGCTACATCCAGTGGTTATAAAAGAAAGCCCACATATAAATAACCTCTCAGCAGGAGCCAAAACTCCAGCACTAACCCCATGGTTTGAATTGAACGAGGCAAATTTCCTCCTTTGTAGCTCTTGACACATGTTGGCTGCGTGCCCCCTTCTTGCCTTGTTCCTAGAGCAGAAGGCTCTAGGCGGTGGAGCTGGGAACAATAAGAAAATCAGTGGTGTCATTCCCAAGGACTCCCAATACAGCTCTGTCAGCAGCTCTGGAGGCAGCCAATTCCAGCATGGCTGGAGAAAAAGAACCATGGTGAGAGGATCAGGCAAGAGCCGGCAGCTGCCTGCACACTCCTGCCACCTCCTTGCGCTGCCCATGTCATGCTGGCTACCATTCCCTGGAAACAAACCCTGCAGAGCAAGGGCTGGGAAACAACTTCCCAGGGTGTTGAGCATGAACAGGTCCCTATCCAAGCACTGGGCTTCCTACATGCCTTAAAAATCCCTGGAGAAAACTAAGCACAGGGTGAACAACAGCTCCAAAGCTAACTTTGGAGGGGCTGTAAAGCAACAACTATTTTCACCAAAACAGCTCCACTGGGAGTTTCTCCACCCAAACTCTGGCCCCAAGACAAGGAACTCCACACCAGTCAAAATCCCAAGCCTTATCTTCAAAGCACAAGGCTGGGACAACCTCCAACATCTCACCCTGGTTCTCCCCCACATCAAAAGATATTCTTAAGAGTGTCTGTGGCCATCTCCTGTTGGCTTGGACCCAGAGGGACTGGGAGATCTCATCTCTTCAAACTGGAGTTACACAGGAATCCCTCACCCTGATCCTTGCTGCTGCCTGCAGAACCAAACTTCATCCCTTCCCCCAACAACAGAAAACTGGCTAAAAAAGGCAACCAGGCTTTCACTCCAGGTAAAGGATTAATGGTACAGGACACCTGGCACCTTGAGTGTCCATCCCACATCCCACAGAGGCTGTAGGACCAGCATTGTAGGCACCATACAGGTCTGAATCCCTAGATTCGGGCAAGAAGATCCAAAAAGGTGACAAGAAAGCCACCCTGTAAACTGCTGGATAAACCAGCAGCAGCACAGACAATGCACAGATTTATTTTTTGGGTGAATTTCCTTTTTGGCAGCTTCCACTGGTGTGGTGGCACCACCCCACTATCTCCATTGCCACCTGACCCCAAGCACTCCCTTTGCTGCCACATTGTCCTCCCACAGAACCACAAGGGCATGCTCACACCAGTTTTGGTGTCAACTCACTGCCGTGTTCCCCATATTACAACAGCCCCTTTCTATCCGGTCACCCATAGCAGAGATGTCTGCTCTAAGCACACACAGGGCATTTCCACACTTTGTCTAGGGAGAAATTCAGAACAAAAAAATGCACCAGTGGCTTCCACCCCTCTCCTGCAGAGGGACACAGAGGAATCCACCCTCCTGGCTGCCCAAAACCGCAGCACACGTGACCCAGAGAGGCTTTTCAGAAGAGCTGAGTCTCCAGCGGCTTCTGTTTGCCTTTCCCTTGTCTGCAGCAGCATCACATCTGGACGCTCATCAGAAGAGAACGAAAAAAAAAACCCACCCTCCCTCCTCCTGCTGAACAACCTCTCAATCAAAACAAAGCCGAGTGGCAGCCAAGAGCTGGGAGGCTCTTTTGTTTAATGCTCTACATCCCCTAGCTGGGCCAGCACACTCCAGAGTGCTGAGAGCGGGTGCAGGGGGCCGGTGTGGGCAGTGTGGTGGGTGCAGGGTTGGTGAAGAAGGGGCCAGCTCAGCCATCAGCCCCAAGGCCAGCTTGGCCACGCAACAGAGGCTGGTGGGGCAAACTGATCGCTATTACTCCGTGCACAGCCATTTTGCTGACCTCGGCTGCTCACTGAGAGCTGCCATTCCCTCCCTGCACCAGTGTCACCGCAAAGCAAAGCAAAGCAAAGCAAACTAAACTCCAACTTAGCTCCAGCGACCCCCAGTGACCCAGGGACTGACCCAGCCACCGGTCACCATGCTCATGGGTCCACCAGCACAAGCTCTTTTCTCTCCCTGCTGCAAATATTTTAAGCTTCCACTGCTGCCCCTCCAAATATTTTTTGGGGCTCCATGGACATACCCAGACACTGACCACAGCCAAAGGCAAACCTTCTCGAGGTGCTCGGCCCACCCCAGAGACCCTGGGAAGTCTCAGCAGGGTTATCACCAGTGGGTTTCATCAAGATCAGCACCATCCTTGGAGAAGTTATTGCCTGTGCCTCAACACACTGATGGCATCGGGTTTGAGGAGAGCACACAACAAGCCAGGACACAGCCAAGATCGACACCAAGTAAAAGGATATTTGGGATATTCAGCTCCAGAGACTTCAGCCCTGGAAACCAGAGCCATGTGGTCACACAAGCAAAACATCCCATGCAGCCCAAGGGACATGTCCACAGGTTCCATCACTGCTGTGTCAGACATGGGTGACACATATCTATGAAGGGTGAACTCACCTGTGGACAGAGCCATGGAGCACTGGCTCATGTGGAAAAGCGTCTGGCAAAACCCAAAGTAAAGCACACAACAAGGAATCGATGGCTGCCAAATCCTACAGCAAGATATTGGAAGAACACAAAAGCAGAAGTAGAGGCAAGTGAGGTGAGCTGGTTGGGGCAAGAGCTGGCTGCAGGACTGAAGCACCTCATCAAGGAAAAATACTCCCTGCTAAAGTGCTCATTATTCCAGCCATGGAGATACAGCAGAGCCTCCTGGCTGGAGGCTATAGCACACATCTCTTGTCTGACCTCCAGAGGAGTCACCCACCCCAGGGTTCAGCAGTCTCCCTTTCTTCATCCACAGATGGAGACCAGCTTTCCTGCCTGAAACGGAAGCGGGAGCAGTACAGGGTTAAGCAAAGGACAAGCAGAAAGACCAAAGGTTGGGCTGAGTCACACTGTGGCTGTTCCTGTTTCAGTCTGAGCAAGTTTCTCGCTTCCCAAACAGGGTTTATCCTCAGGCCAGAATGAACCTGCCACCTTAATCTTCTCGATGCACTGACTGAGGGAGCTTCCCAGCCTCCCACAGCCAGCACGTACCTCTGCTCTTGGCTTGTCCTTTGGACTCCACACGCAGTTTCTGGAACATCTGTGCAGCTCACAAGACCAACTGCAGCCTACTGCATCCTATTGGTCCTCCACCCTGCCCCAGGCATGCACCCAGCCTCAGTCTCCCTCAAGACACAAAACTGCTTTCCCACCCCTTACCATGCAGACACCTTTCTTCTCCTCGGCCACAGCTTTCCCGAACCAAAGGAAGCCATCCAGCTGCCCCCAGGAGGCTTACAAAACACAGATAATGCTTCCTCCTAAGTGACACATATTCCTTCAGATCCAGACATCAAATCCCTTCTCAAAACAGGGATCAGCCCACCAGCCTAAGCTTTCACCGAGGGGGTTATGTTTGAATCTAGACAAGTAAAATGGCAGAACCATCCTCACTGGGTGTTGGCATGGAGAAAATAGAATCAATTGGGTTGGAAGGGCTCTTAAAGCCCGTCGCATTCCACCTCCTGCCATGGGCAGGGACACCTGCCACTAGACCAGGCTGCTTCAGGCCCTGTCCAACCTGGCCTGGAATACTTCCAGGGATGGGGCAGCCACAGCTTCTCAAAGAAACCCATGGCACAGCCTCACCCACCCTCACAGGAAAGTGTTTCTTCCCAATATCCCATCTAATCCTGTCTTCTGCAAGTGGGAAGCCATTCCCCCATGTCCTTGGACTCCTTGTCCATAGTCCCTCTCCAGCTGTCCTGGAGCCCCTTTAGGCACTGGAAGGGGCTCTGAGGCATCCCTGGAGCATTCTCTTCTCTGGGTGAACACACTCAGCTCTCCCAGCCTGGCTCCAAAGCAGAGGGGGCTCTCACTCCAGCAGTTCCACATCCTTCTCATGTTGGGACCCCATAGCTGGAGGCAGCTCTGCAGGTGCAGTCTCACCTGAGCAGGGCAGAGGGGCAAAATTCCCCCCGCCTCCCCTGCTGCCCATACGGGGGGAGGTGCCCAGGACACAGAGGGTACAACCCAAGCTCCAGTCAATTCAATGCTGGCTGTCACAGTAGCCAGTGCAGATGGCTACAAGGGAAGGTAACAGCCAAGCATGTTGAGGTATTTCCCAAACCAATTTCCAAGCTCCTGTCCTCCTCATGCTTTTCCCAAGCCAAAACACATTGCCCTGTACACCCTGTGATGAGTTTCTCCTCCACAACCCAGGTGCCTCAAGTCATAGGTGGACTTCCAGCATCCACAGCTTTTAGCAGCAGCATTCCAGTCCATCAAGCAAGACCACTTCCTGCTCTTCCTGGTTTCATTCACTTTGGTTTCAATGCCAGAACAGACAAAGGAACAAGATGTCTACACACCACTCCTGAATTTTACAGCCTTCAATTACCTGCTCAGATATCTTCCTCTTAAGTGGAGGAAGCACCAACCTATTTAGCAGCCCTTGTCCCAGAGTCATCCCATGGCTGACCATCATCCGCACCCCCTTTTCTGGGTATATGCTCCCCAACAAATCTTTGGTCTCAGCACCTCCCCCAACAACACTGTGCCCTCCCCACCCGTCCCAGCGCCCACATTGTGATGCCCATGCCAAAGCAGAAATCCTCCCAGGGAATCTCTGGCTGCGAACATGGTGATGTTGCCTCTCGTACTCCCCAGTCATTTTCCTGACACCCTGGCACCTGTTGATGGCAATAGGGCCGACCTGACCCAAACACACACACTTGTGATGCTCACCCTGTGCATGACATATACATGGCTTCAGGCACACACCAGCAACACCCTGCGTGCAACAGACAAAAGCCTAGACCTCCAAATGTTCTAAGTCTTCCTCATATGAACCAGAAATCAAATCAGCCACTGTGATTGCTCAGAAACCACCAAAGAGTCCTGAAAAATGGCCACGTCCACACGCAATCACTCAGCCACCCAAAAGCCCAGCACCACTCAGATGGACAGGCGGCTGCTCACTCTGTTGGCCATCTGCACTGGCAGGGCTTTTTGTGTCCCTGGTAACCTGGAAGAGCAGCTTGGCCAGCTCAGCATCACTGCCACATGTTAGTAGAGGAGCAACATGCCAAACATCACCCACAGCCACCCACCAAGTTCTGGATCACCACCACAAGTGGGACAGAGCCCATGTACCATTGGCAGACCCAGGAATGAGGCAATGATTCCTGTCAGCCCTGCTCCTTGTGCATATCTGCATGCTCAAGCAGATCCCATATCCACTAACATGTTATGGGATCCTTCTCTGCACACGATGCAACTGGAAAGAAATAAATTCCTTCAGGAGCTGCAGGGAGCCTTGATACACAAGGTGAAGGCAGCAGAGGGGTTTCCACGTGCCAGCACACACGACCGAGATGTGTGGAGCTTCTTGTCCACCAACACCATACACCACATTGGTATCTCCAACTGCAGCTGTATCAGTGAAAGAAATAAATCATTAATTGTAACAACACAGCAAAGACATGCAGGTGACTTGCTCATGCATGGTTCCCAGAAGCCAGGCTTGACAAATTCCACTGCCATGTCCAGACACCATAACATCACATGGCTAAACCATCCTCATGCCAAAACCAGGAGGCACCAGCCACACATCAGTGCTGGCCCCAGCAGTACAAGACACGCAGCTCCACTCCCTTGTCACCCACAATGTCATGTCACAGCAATGTCATGTGAGCAGCATCAATGGAACTCATGTCCCAATACCTTTCTTACCTTCTCTGACTTCACCTTTTTCAGCTGCCGGCACTCACTTTCTCCATCCTCCAACTCCGACTTTACTCCCAAGGGATTGAGCGCAGCTCCCGTGTCAATAGCTATACTCCCAAGTTGCTCAGCAGCAGCAGGCTCTGTCCCCTGGCCCCCATCATACTGTCCCACCCTCACTGCCAGGGCCAGAGGCTGCAGCACACTGGGCTCCTTCTCTGCTGCAGCCCCTGCACCCTCACTCCTTTCCTTCTTGCTTTTGGATGAGCCGCCCTCCTTCTCCTTCTTGGAGCCAGCCACACTGCGAGACGCCTTGGCTGACTTCTCTGAGCTCTTCGGGGTAATGGCAGGCACCAAACCACCTGAGTTCGCACCATCCCCAGAGCGTCCTTGAACCTCCTTCTTGCCACCAGCTCCCTCATTGGCAGTGAACAAGGAGGACCCTGGGGTCGGCTTCCCACTGTCCTTGCCAGTCTTGCTCCTTTTCGACTTTGATTTGCCCTCCTTGCCTTGTGGGCCAGGCACTGGGCTCACAAATTTGATATTATCTGGTAGTGTTGCCACTGCATTGGGTGCCGGGAGCCCCACCTCCTTGGAGCCCGACATTTCCAGTTTCTGCTGATCCTTCTCCAAATCAGCGTCCAGGTCAATGATGAGATTCCCTACACCAATGTCCCACTCATCCCCACTGTCATACGTCTCAACCGGGTTCGCATCAATTCCTTTCCCTCCGGAAGCTCCGCTGCTCAAGGACATCTTAGAGTTAACGGTCCCTCACGGTTCAAGGCTCTTCCCTGCCTCTACGCCCTGGGGGGTCTCCTACACCCTTGGGGGGCTTCCAGTGGTCGAGGTCTGCCCAGGTGACGGCATCGCTGCTGGAAGGGAGAGCAAAGAGAACAGGGTTATACATTAAGAGCAATGGGCAGGCAGATCATTGACAGTCACACCTTTAGGCAGGAGAGATTTGGGCAGAATGAAACCCCCACCCTCCCAAATCCCCCTTGCTGCATCCTTCTGCCACCCCCTGGGCTGGGGTTGCTCCACAACCACCCCCGCAGCAGCAGCCATCTGGCAGCGGTCCTCAATCAATACCAGCCCTGGCAGGTCACAGCTCTCGGCTCCAACAAGACATTACTCACACATTTCCCCGCTCACCATTTCCCTCTGAATTATTGAGCTCTGCCTGGGAGGGAGGATTGATTCTCCTCCTGCCAATGCCACCCAGAGGGAGGGAATCTCTCCACACCAGCCTTGCTGCAAGGGACAAGAGCTGTTCACCAGGGAAGTCAAGTGCCTTGGTGGGAAATAAATCCCAGGCTTCAGAGTGCCTGTGACACTTGGGATGTGTAAGAAAAGTCACCCAAGCCAGTGGGAAAATCACAGTGGGAAGCATAAGGGTTCCCATCCCTCACCTCTGGGCAGAGCAACACAGTACCCAGATTTGGAGTCTTTACTCCAGAGGCACCACTGCCTCTAGCCATGATAAGCTTCCAATGGGAACAAAATGGAAGATGCAATTGTATAAGTATCCAGTCTTAACTGGGAAGAGGGGGCTCAGCCCTACCTGTCCATAGCACAACTGACTCCGGTGAGCACAAAATATCTCCTCCCTGCTTCCCAGCCTCTCTCACAGGGTGGGAAACAAAAAAGACACCCACGCACAACCTGACACAGGACGGACTCATGGCAATTACCCTGATGAGCCATAATTAACACATGTAACAGTTTCTTCCCAGCATGGCCACCTGCTCTCCACAATCCTTAAGAAATCCTTGACCACTGTCCTCCCCTTCCCCGCCAAGCTGCAGGCCTGACTACTTCAGGTACTATTAACAAGTGACATTTCAAAAAGAGGTGACTTAAAGAGAAATGAGAAGTAAAAAAACAAACAAATGAAAAACAAACAAAAAAACACCCAAAAAAATAAACAAACCAAAAAAACCCAAAACCAAACAAACAACCCCACACCATACAAATTTCTTCAAACCCCAGCAGGCAGGAGCCTGATAAGCAGCTTCACAGTGCGTTTCCAGAGACGCAAACACTGTAAAAATGCCAGGGATTCTTTCATCAGCTAGGCTGCTGCAGACAGACCATTTTCCATCTGCTCCCCACAGCATCCTCGGCTCTGTACGGCTAATAATCCACTCTCTGACAGGTCATTACGGAGATTTTTAACCCCAGGAGCTGGGGGGCTTGTGTGCAAGCTGGAAATTAAAAGCACTGACCTCTCATTTCAGCAGCAGGGAAAGTGCCGAATCAGGAGATCACTTTGTGCACTGGAGTTGCTAACGGCTTCCCAAAGCTGACCTGCGTTTCTATGGCGCCTCCTCCTCTTCCTACTCCTGCCCAAGCACCTGCTCCCCAGTTCCAAGCTGGTGTGTCCAACCCCATCAACCTGCCTCTCCAGAGCCTCTCTCCAAATCACCAAGTGGACCAGCGACTGGCAGCGACCACCTCACCCCTCCATAACACTCTTCGTGTCATGGATCCACGGCAATTCCTTTGTGAGGGTGGGCAAAGCCAGTAATGAGCTGGACGAACCACATTTTTGGCTGATACCAGTCCCTTCCCAGCCCTTAGGTGAGGCATGGAATCCAGGAACAATCCCAATGAACCAGTGGACCATTGATGACCACTGATGCGCAGGAACAACGCACAGGACCTGACAGCAGAGAATGAAGTTCAGTCTCAAAATCCAAGAGTTCCCAACCCAAAGTTGGAGGCAGGCAAAGAGCCATGGTGAGTTCAGGTCAGAGGGAAAAACAGACAAAGATCTGACCTTGCAGTGACAGGAAAACGATCATCTGCAGGGTTGTACTGCAACATGCTTAGCAACACCTGTTCCATTCAACACCTGCACAATGCCAGCTTGGCCAGCTCTCTACTCCCACCACCATTTTCCTCAGAATTCACCTTGCTGCTCCAAACACGCACATACACCTCCAAAAGTATTATTTATACACCTGGAATAAAGAGACCAGATAAACGGGACTTGGATCTGAAACTCTGCAAACAGCAACAGCTTTTGCCAATTCCTACCATAACAAAAGTAAAGAAAAAGCCCAGAAGACCACTGGGTCTCTGGCAATTAGAGAGCCAGGAACAATTAAAAGGTTAGAAAACAAGAGAAGCAAAACCCCTCACCCTACAGAGGAGGTGCCAAGGGAGCCCAGACTCTATAAATGCAGACAGAAGGGAACCACAAACAGGATAGTCAGGAATATGCTGGATTGGCAAGAGCAGGGGAAAGGCGTGTTGTGATGAGAGTGAGTGGTGACATGCCACCACAGGAAAAGGGACTGGGGCAGGGATCAACCCTTTCCAGAGCTGAGCTGAAGGCTGGGACTCTAGAACGTGATCCTGGGGGGATCTCCTGAATATGCTCCATTGCATGTGGCTCTAAAGCATTTTCCACAGCTTTTTCTTTCACCAAAACTCCCATCCCAGTTCCCTATTTCTCTACTCCACTATTGCAGGCTCAGTTTCTGCAGTCAGAAGAGCATTTGGAGTCTTTCTCCCAAGCCAGACCCACAGAGACCCCCGACTAACACACCATGATTATTTTGGGTGCATAGAAGCCCCTGGCTACCACCCCCCACGGCCCAGAGAAAGAGATGCCTTTCCCACTGCCTCCTTTGCCCAAGCTGGAGAAGCACCGGGTGGTATCCAGATCCTTCCCACTCTCCTGCCGGGGGAAGTAACGCAGCCACAAATCACAGCATCTCAGAAAACAGAGCAAGGAGATTGATTCAGCTGTAAACGTGTCCTTCCCCTTACCTCCTGCCATTGCAGGCTTGATCCCCACACAACATGAAAAGCATGTGCTCACTTGTTGGCCTGGAGACCTGCCAACAAAGCATTTTAAGAGCAGTCCTGGAGCGCAGATCCTACAAGGAGACAGCTTTCTCCTTGGGAATGCTGCACACATACAGCACCAGACATGAATAATTCAGCTCCATTAGGTGCTGAGACCTCTATAATCCATATCTACAGGCTGGGGCAGAGCCAAACCATATTCAGAGACAAACCTGAAAGTTCACTTTCAGGGCTGCATACACACCTAGAGACAGCTCTTCCATCAGAACAGCTCCACTTCCAAAAGGCAGCAAAGAAATTGTGCCAGCCCCTGGCTCTGTCTGCTAAAACCAGTGCAGGATGCTCAGAGCCCACCGAACCCGCACCACTCCAGCTTTCTCTGCTGGTTACCAGAGGCCAGGAGACCAAACTGGGAAGGATTGACCGCCCAAGGGTGGCAAGATGTAGGAGAAAGCTTTTCTCCTGGCAGCAGCCAGCCCACACATAGGGAGACTGTCTCATAGCCATGTGCTCCAGCCTGCAGCACTCCAGGGTAAGCCTCTGGTGGCTTCCAGACATGACTGACTGCAATTTTAACCCTGATTAACTTTCAGGAATGCCCACAAGGAGCAGCAAAGAAAATCTGCAGGATGCAACATTTCCTCCAGCAGGCACAAGGCAGGGAGCAGAAGGTTTGGTGAGATGGTTGCTCTGGCCAGCAGCGACCCTGGAGAGCTGAGCCCTCCACTCCCTGCCGAAAGAGCCAAAGGCAGTGTGGCATGGAAGGGATGCTGCCCCCACAGCTTGCCAAACCCCCAAAGGCTCCCCACAAGCCCCCAGCTGAGGCAGCAGCACTAGGGGCTGCAGTGCTAAGGCCCTTCCTCCAGCCACTGGCAGCCAGCCAGCTGCTCTCCCTATCCACTGCCTCTGCATGAGATCCCTTTTTGTTTCCTTTTAGGACTAAAGAAACTCAAGGCAGTGGGGGGTGACACACTGCCTTCCCTACGCTGCTGTGCTCTCTCCCCACTCAGCTCCTACCGTTGTGCCTGTAATTCCCTAGCTGGGCTTGTTTGGGTTAGATTTTTGTTAAGTAACTCCCATGTCTTTTCTGCAGATTTCTTTTTAAGATGTTCCCTTTATCCCCACCCCCTCTCTCTAGAGCTGGGGAAGAAAGAAGAGGGAAAAAAAAAGAGAAAAAAAGAAATGTTGAACGCGAGCCAGCTGGCACAAACAAGAGGAGACTGAGAAATCTGCACAAAGGAGCTTCCTCACTCACTTGCTGCTTTCAGCTAAAGAAATCACGCAGGGGAGGAGGGTTCACTCTCCCCCAGACATCAGTCAAGCTGCAGCAGACAAAGGAGAATTGCCATGACACCCTCCAGAACTGCCACCCAACGGGGGCAGGATCCCTCCACCGACTGTGCCCCGCGGGAGTCCGAGCTGTTGCAAAACACACCAAGACACAGAGCTACAAAACAGACTATTAATGTGGAATTAAGCAAGATTTTGAATGGAGGAGCTGTGCTCCCACCTCTGCACTCACACAAGGCACCCAGAGAACTTCAGTGGCTCTCAGGGCTGAGCAATATAGCGTCAGCAAGCTGCCAGGACAGAGAAGGCTGAACCCAATTTGAATAAAATGGAGCCACCCTTCTTTTTTTAATATGGAGGTGCACCTCATCAAGACTACATCTTCCAGAATGCACTGCAGCCAGAATGCTGAAAGAGACACCAACAAACTTAGGCCAGGACTCTCAAGTTTCTGAAGGCTGAGCCTCCACAGTGGAGATGAACCTGAGACAGGGCAGCACTTGAGTGATGAGTCATTTGCTGGCATTCTTAAGAAAAGTCTGAAATACTTCAGTCCAGGCACGACAAAAGCAGGACATACAAGGTCACTGGAAGAGGCTGGAGATGGAGGGAAGCGGAGAGGTGAGCAGAGACCACTTAGGTGCATGGCTGTCAGGCAATCACCCTACCTGAAGCAAAGCTCCAGAGATCTGCCAGCCACAACACCCACCTGCTCCCAAATTTACACTCAGACCTCAACTTCCCATTCATCATCAGGCAAAAGATGCTCCCGGGATCAAAATTCAACCTCATACCCACTCCCATTCATTCATGACCTTAAAACACGACTACTCCAGCAAAATGCCACACAACTTCTGCACATGACAACATTCAGCAAAGCCATCAGTAAAAAAGATAGACACATGGTGCCTTCATGTTTGAAGAAAATACCAGAATAGCTAAAAGCTAGCGTTTACTTCTTACTGACACTTCTATAACCTCAACACCATGAGGATCAACTCAATCTGAAAAACCCAGGGTTTCTTGAACATGTCTGACTAGCAGACACCCTTTTGAGAACCCCTCACTTCCATCAACTCTCATCAGGCTATGCACAAGGGGGAACACAAAGAGGACCAAGAGTTTCAGGCTTTCCTTTGTAACATGAAATAGGGAAAACTGGAACAAGTACCTCTTTAATCCTCCCATCAGTTTTGCAAGTGTCATCACCAAAGCTGAAATTTTTTGTACATTTGCGCCTTGAGACTCTACAGTTTTTGAGATTTACAATTAATTTGATTTTGATGTCTCTCAGCTTGCACTTTTTTTTAAAGGTACCACTTCTCTACATACTTCTGAATAAAACACAGCTCACATTTCTTCCACCAGCTCAAAAAGGACCAAGAGCTTCATATTTCAAGAAAACTATCAGCTAGAGAACCAGCACATGGTACTCAGTACATGATAGCAGGAGGCACATTGATACCTACAGACCCACATGAAGGCACCAAACTCTCCATTCCATTCTTGTGAAGGTTGGATGGCAAACAGCACCTTCTTGGAACATTTGCTCACTCTACCGAATTGCACTGCTGGAGTCACTTCTCCAGTGAGAAGCTGAGCAAGCACATTACACACAAGCTTGAATGTACATGTCTACATGACTCATGTCATAGAACTGTAGAGCAGAGCAGGTTGGAAGGGACCTTGAAAGATCACCTGCTCCAACCTTTTGAGAAAAATGGAGATTAGGTGAGATTACCTACCACCCTGTCCAGTCACATCTAGAAAACCTCTACCAGCATGGACTCTTACTGTGTCCCAGAGAGGGTTGTTTCAGGGAATGGCTGTAAAAAATTTCTTTATTCTGTTGAGATGAAACCTCTCCCAGTGCAATTTTTATCTCTTGCCCCTTGACTTCTCCATATGGCTCCTCTTTGTAGGTGTCCTTAAGTCCAGCAAAGCTTCTGCACACACAGCATCCCTGCAAAGAGCTGACTGACCTCCTGCCAGGCAGGAAACCAGGTTTGCAGGAAAGGCCGCGGTGGTAGGAGAACACAACAGCATGGACTGGAGGAGCATCAAGCACAGCATGAGCAGGCAAGATTCATGCCAGTGCTTTGTTACAGCTCTGACAGCAAGGTCCTGGGTGAGCCACATCACCTTCCCAAGCCTTTGCCACAGAGATGAGCAGGGAGTAGCAAGGTTCAGGTGCTGGATCACAGCCTGCTCATGCCAGGATAGACATGTAAGCATGTCTAGCATGACCTAGCAGACTTCAAAATCTCAGGCAGCTGAATATTGGCCAAGGTCCTTTTAAGAGATCCCAAATCATACCCAAATCCACAAGCGCAAACAAGTGCCATGTCTAAACTTTCTGCTGTATAAGGAAAGAAGAACTGAAACACCCATGCATGTGAGAGAAAAAGTATTCTGTAGGTAAAATGACAGAGCAGCTTCCTTCCTGCAAGCTCAGCTCTCAGATTTACCCTGAATCAGGACTGCCCAACAAGGATTTACCCCCACTATTGTGTCTGCATGCTGGACGACACCCCTGTGTAACTGCCATACCCAGACCTGCATGCGATGGTTTAACAAGAACCAGAAACACAGTCCCATTATCACACAAAATCTGCATCTTCTGCTCACCCCATGATCCTCATGTGCCACCCTGTGGGTGTCATAGCATCACTGGCACCCAGCAGGTGCCCAGCAGGCACTGGCACTGCCAGAGGAGTAGAGCAGTGGCTCAACAGGGTCTGGCTGTCAAAGGCTGACACACAGACCATTAGCAGCTACACAGCAGCACAAGCAAAGCAACACCATGAGCAATATCCAGCCAGGAAGGATTAACACGGAAGCCCTTTGGGTGAGTCTACCCCAGACAAGCCAGTGCATTCCAGCAGCACCAGACATGGTCCTAGTGTTCCCCTACCATCACAAAGGCCATTCTTGTTGAGCCCACCCAGCCATGTCACTGCTGGCTGGTGCCAAAAATAACATTAAACACTAAAAACCAGACATCTGAGCCAATCTACTTGGCACTGCAATGCTTCCCATAGCAATAAACCTGGAGAATGACTGTCCCTCGAACAGAGTTGGCTTTTACCGGGAAAGTGGAAGAGCTGTGTGGATTTAAAACCAGTGCAATTACATCCTTGCTAACCCCAACACAGAAGTGAACTGATTTATGAGAGGCTTAAGGGTATCTGAACCCATGGTCTGTCCTTTCACGCAGCCTAGAAGGGGGCAGAGGGCACATAAAAATGACCCAAGAGGTTCCCAAACTTCAGCACTCCATGCAGGCTGGAAGATGGCCAGCAGTGAGAGCAAGACAGATGTGAGCAGGAAAGATCCTTGAAGCATCAGTCATGGAGATGGGAAGAAAGAAGACCTGGTGAAGACCAAAGAAAACCGACGGGCATAAATAACCACTGGAGTGCCAGAAAAGGGAGCTTTTCCTTTTCCCCTGCTCGCCCATCGCTGTCAGCAGGGATGAAGGAAGGCACCCAGGTGTTGGCAGCATACTGAGCTCAGGGTGTTGGTGGGAGCAGGGTGGGCCATTTGCTCCCTTTCCTTACAGGGCTCCGCAGGCAGCGTGTCTCCTCACCTTGCTCCTGGTCTCCCTGCTGTCCCTCAGACCCATCGTGGGCCCAGTTCTAAACTGGGTTATCACAGTTGCAAAGATGCAGGTATCCAACAAGGATCACCCTCCACAGAGGTACAGCGAATGACTGGCTGCATTGCCACTCTGCACTGAAGTTGGCATCCCTTTTCCATCTTTTTCATCCAAAGAAAGAGCACCGGAGTGATCTCAGCTGAGCAGTGTCTCCCAGCCATAGCCCTGCCTTGAAAGGAGAGGGGCATCGCAGGGCTGGTCAGAGAGGACAGACAGCCACTGGTTTGCTTGCTCCCAGGGAAGGGAGAGCTTCTGGGCTTTATTTCCTTTATCTTTTCTTTTAGGAGCAAGCATGCAGCCAGCCTTGGCTGTTTCCCAGTCTTCAGGAGATGATGAACATTTATCCACTGCTCCAAAACCAAAGGAGCTGCCACTTTACCTATTAATGCCTTTAATTCCCTTCATTCGATAACCAATTAGGGCACCTTGGCTCCCAAAGCTGAGGCTCCCTTTGTAGCAAGGCCAGTGTATGTGGCTGTAATCCCTCTTCCTGTCACATCATCAGCCCGGGAACACTTTGGGAAAAAAACAACCAGACTGTGAAGTAAAGGAGGGAAGGCAGATGCCGACAGGGACAAATGCAAGCAGAGCAAGTACCATGCTGAGAAATCCCTTTTTTTGACCTGGGAGGGATAATAAATAGGTGTATCTCCCAGATTAATACGGCACATTTGTGGAGCTCTGATATCCATCAGAAAGTTGCTAATTTGTGCTAATGACCCATTGCAAATTGTCGAATTTTGTGAATTAGCCAGCACACAGGAATACAATAAAACCCAATGAAAACCATGCATCAAAGCAGGCTGGGCTTATTTGGGGAGTCCTAGCGCATTTGGAATTGTGGCAATGGATGTAGAGGAAAGGTGCAGATTAGATGTGAACCCCCTCAAAGATAAACAAGAAATCCTCAGAACAAGAGGAAATTTCAGCAAGCCTACTAAACCTTTGGAAAAGGAGAAGTAATTCTTCCAGAGATAAGCAAGATTCTTCCTCCGCTATTAGATTCATAGTGGTTACTGTCGATGAAGTCATTACACAACTCCTTTTCACTCCTTTAAAACTGCACAGCATACACATCCTGATCTGCCCTTCATCCCCTTGGAAAAGCACCAGGAAAACTCCAAGTCAAATCTTTGGACCCACTCGAACCAACAATGCTCTGCTAATCCAAACCACAAATGGGCTCAGTAAGTTCATTAAAATCAATTTTGTTATCATGAAATCAGCATAGCCCCATCACAGGTGATGGAGCACTGTAGAGATCATTCCAGACACGGGAAGAATGAGCAGCCCAAGAACAGCTTAGAGGAAAAATCCCATGCCACAAAATCCTTCTGTGCTTGGGGAAAGAGAAGCATAAAGCAACAACATCATCTTTCCTTTTCTTACACCATGAACCTGGCAATGAACTGTAGAATTTGGGCATTTAATGGTTCAATGCAAAATATCAAGGTTGTCCTGAAATTATCCTTATTCATCCACAAAATCTGCACTTGCATCCTTTCATACCCCTCACACCACATCTGAGCTGACACTCAGCAGCTACATCAGTGGGTTTTGTGCATGTGAAGGACACTCAGCTGCAGTGAAAACAAAACAACCTCTTGGGCTCGTCACAAAAACTGATTTTTCACCCAGATGCATATGAGAGTTAGTTTCCTTTAAAGAAAAAAAATCAATCACAAGAGCAACTGGAGTCCCAGAGCAAGTTTCCTGGTCAGGCAGTCATTCCCTGTTTTCTGACTCTAAGATTGTTCAAGCTCAACCTCACTCCTTCCTCCAACACAATGTCATACCTCAAGGCACCAACCCTCAGTAGCAGGAAAGCACATCTGCATGGCAAAATAAGCCATAGCCCAGTGGGATCTCTTTTCCTGTCCTTTCCCAACACAAAGCAACACCCTTCCTCATCCAGGTCAACCCAGCATGGGGACATAAAGCAAACCAGTTGCTGCCAGGATGGCAAAAGCTCTGGTTCAGGAGCCATACATGGCCACCAATGAGCTCCCAAGACAGTTGCATGCTCTAAGCCAGCTCTTCTACCTACCATCTACTCTTAGAAAAGGTCCTTCACACCCACATGGGCTCCTCAAAACATCACCATCCCAACCCTAAACCCTGACAGAGTCAAGCACTCCCATGCAATGGCATCCTCATCCCTCCACCCGCTGCCACAAGCACTGAAATTAGGATCTCCCCAAGTAAGCAGGAAAGACCCAAGAGAAAATGACAAGCTCTCCCCATACACAGAAAGCCCATGCAGGATCACAAAACGCATCATGGAAGAACTGCAAACAGCCTGGGCCGTCTCCAGGTGCTTCAGAGACTTTGGTGCTTCCCAAAAAGCATCTCCACAAACCATCACCAGTTGCAATGGAACACAGATTTGGGAACAGACACATGACTCTCCCGCCCTCACGGTTGGGGAACCAGCAGCCCATATCCTGCAGGAAGCCTGCTATGATAACCACGGACTTCTCAATGACCTCAGTGGGCAACCATCCCACAGACTCCAGCACTAATCCACTGGCTGCCTTCATCATGTACAAGCAAAGTGAGCACAGTTAAACTATCACCAGTTCCCGGCAAGGTCACCTGCAGTCTCACCTCCTCTCCATAGGGAGCTGGCATGTGACCCACTCCCCAGAAGCATCTGCCCACTTGCTACCTGCCCCCAGCAGGTCCCTGTCTCTGGCCAGGAGCACTGGCAACAGAGCCAACACTTAAAGGGCATCACTACGTACGTAGCATGTCACACATCCCCAAAACAACATACCTGGGACCATAAATACTATCTTATTTACATAATGCTCTAGATAAAGGGGACAAAGAGGCTTACTGCATTACATCTGGGACTAGTATTGCATCAGTGCCCACAGGCCCTAATCCTAGTCAGAGCTGTGCTGCGTGGGGTGTGGTGGGACAGTGCCAAGGTACATCCCCACTCCCAGCCCAGTCAAGGCTGAGCTTAAGACTCTTCCTTTCCCCATCACAAGCATGTAGAGAAATCCTACAGCCTGGCAATGCAAATTAAATCAGGCATGAGACATGACATTGGTCCTCAACCACCATCAGCTGAGCTCAGAAGTGAGATCCCAGATGTGGGTTTCCAACCTGTCATGGCCTAGACACAACACACAGATATCAACTTTGTCTGGGCAATGATGCCCACATGGAAGCACTAGAAAGACCAGGCAGCTCCTGGTTTTCTTTAATTTATGCAATCACAATTAAGAATACACTGTAAGTATAACCTGCAGGCAATTTTTGATTCAAGGCAGCTCTGTTCTCCAAGAGAATAAACCAGAGAGTGAACTCTGCTCTGTCCTCCTTGATAATTCAAAATAAGGACACACACACACAAGCTGTTGGGTAGATCCAACACCACGTGAGAGTACCTCAACTGCCTTTGTGAGCCCTTTCTTTCCAAAAATGCACCTTTTCAGCTCAATTTATAGGAAAAAAGCTTTTGAGGCAGAAAAAGAGATGCCATCACCACTGACATAAGACAAGTCAGGTGTAAGGAAGTGTGAGGGGACTTTGCAACTGAGGCAAGGAAGGGATTATTTGGGGCTACCATCCAGCACAGGGCTCCAGACAGACGGATGGATCCCCACCAAAAAATCACACTGCTTTTAGCACACAGAGATGTAACTATGTTAAGAGACACATCCACGCACGCACACACACACTGGCCCCTGAGGCTAATGAGCAGCCTAATGGTGCCTCACCAAACACACAGACCAAGTCCGAGTGCCTAGCTTGGAAAAAGGAATAAAATCTCTCTGTGCTCTGGCCATACTCAATTCCAGGTCATTCCAACTTCCTTGATAATTAATTTCCTCCAGTGGCTCTAAACAGAGGCAGCCATTGCCCTGCATGCCAGGCCAGTCCAGGTGAAACATTAAATCCTTGTCCTTTTCTACCAGAGAAGCTGAGCTCCTGGTGCTGTGCCTATCTCCCTTCTCCTCCTCACCGGAGAGGAGAAAACCTCACTGCATAAATGAGGGAGTAAAAGGGCAAGGATTTGTGTTTTGTGACTGAAACACCTTCAAAATAATAAAATATAAATTATTTTTGGTCAAGAGCTAATCAGCAAAATCAGCTGCCTGGATTTTCTGAGTGCCATGCTTGTGCAGTCATGTACTGCCAACAAAGAGCTAGAAATGTGTGGCATAATCTGATGCTGGAGTCATCACACAAAGCATGGAAATAGGTTTTCCTGAGGATGTCCAGGAGAGGAACTGCCTGCACACGATGGAGTCCAAAAGCCAGCCCCAACACTGGTATCCCTGGATATTCCAGAGGAGGGGGAAAGAGCCCACAGGGCTCTTCAGTGCACACTTTGGAAAATGAGTGTTTAATGCCTCCTCCAAGGGGAAGAGCCAGAAAGGAAAGGGCCGGAAAGGAAAGGGCAAAAGGAAGACTGCTGGGAGATGGAGGAGAGCCAAGTCTCACAGACCAGACCTGAACCTGTGACCTTCCCCGTGTACACAACAGGCGGGAAAGCGCACGGCAGGAGTGCTTGCCCTGCCGGCCGCCCCAGCCCTCGTGGGACACCCGGCCACGTCGTCACCGGCGGGGTCACCTCCAGATCGGCTCCGCTGGCCAACGGGGCTCGAAGGATTTGAAGGACGGCGGCTCGCCCTGCGGCACACGACCCGGCCCCAGGGGTGATGCCTGGAGGGGGCTCCTCTGTTGGGGTTTGACTCGCCCCAAACTCACAGAGACTCGCTAAACGCACTGGGGAACACTTGGGGATTGACAACCCCCACCGACACTACAAAAGAGCTGGAGTCCAGGGAACCTCCGCTCGCACTGTCTCGCTGTTCCTGTGCCCCTCAAACCCTCCCCGCACAGAGACAGGGGTCAAGAGGGGTGACCCTCGCCTCCGCCCAGGAACACCGCTATCCTCTCGGGAACTCCCTCTCCGCCTACATCACCTCCCGCAACTTCAATCCTGCCCACAAAACCTGGCGTGGTGGTGACCCCACGCAGGGAACACCCCTCCCTGCAGCCGTAGGGACCCCAGGACTCTGAGCGCGACCCTCACGACGGAAAAGGCGGGACTCGCACCCATCGGAGGGACCCGACCCCAAACGGCCATAACACCCGCGGGGACTCTTTCCCAACGGCCACGGTAGGGACCCGCAACCGCTCCCGTAGTC
>VWYI01035368.1:131641-188113 GCA_013399455.1 Anthoscopus minutus
GCCACGCGCTGAGGCCGCGCCGCGCAGGCCGCGCCGGGTCCGCCGGGCGGGGCGGGGCGGACGCGGCGCAAAACGCGGAGGGCGGAACGTGGAGCGGCGCTCCCGGACGGCGGAAAAACACGGAGCAGATATTCTGCCTGAAGGACCGGGAGCCAGAGATAGACAAAGCCCGGAGCGGAGTATTCCCTGCCTTAGGAGCTGAAGCCGCCGTAGTGCCTCCTCGGAAATGGCTGGGGGAATCCTTTTGGGGTGTTTCACGCTCTGAGAAGTGTCTTGTGAGACCTCAGACAGGCACGGTCCCCCTAAGGCCACGCTTTTAGCTCCCTGAGCCAGCAAAGAAAGGCAGGGGGCAGGAACCATCATCACCCCAGCGCATCCACACCTACCTCAAAATCCACTACATCGTGCCCCACGCTGTCACTTTTCCTTTCCAAACACTCTTCTGGATTGAAAGAGCACCTTGGTCCCCAGCCGTTCTCGTGTCCTGGAGGTGATATGTCCCCTAAACTCTATTTCCCGCCCAAAACCTCAGCACTGGGCCTGCTGACCAGGGAGGAAGTTGCAGCTCACCTCAACCCTGGCCCCTAGACAACCGAAAACCTCTGCTCCTTTTCCCAAAGCTTTGGCATCAGCCGCACTGTTTGCTGAGGAAATTTCAATTCACCTCAGTGAGGATGCCCCAGTCCTGTCTCCATGACATCCCAAAATCAGGCAGGTTGAACCAGTGCAGCAAGCCATGCCAGTGCAGGATCCCAGCTGGCATCTGTCAGTGCTGAGCATGGAGCAGGAACTCTGCTGTAAGTATTCCAGCCCAAAGAAGTACCACCATTCCTTGAGTGTGCCATCTCACTAAGCAGGGTGAGGAGAGCACCAAACCAAAGCAGATGCCAATTTCTTCTCATGCTCTTTGCCCCAAATAAGGGCAAGACAAGACCCAAATCCCTGGCAAAGGAAGTGATACTGATAAGGCCAGAGGCTTAGGGTGTCTCACCAGCTTTTGGGGCTGGGGCAGGTGGGAGGGAGCCAGAAGATGTTTAAAGCAATGGAAAAAGAGGATGAGAATTCTTACAGCCCAAAAGAGAGAAAGAAGATAAATCCTTCCTTATGCGATGAGGAGAAACTGTTCTCGCACAGCACAGAGCCAATGCTGGCAGGCTCCAAGACAACCTGTATTAATAAAGCCAAGTCAGTTTTTACTGAAGTATTTTCAAGGATTGGGTAAAAGGCTTTATGGGCATTTGGTGTCGATGTTCAGCAAATCTCAGACCAGGAATGGTGCATCCAAGGGTGGAAAAACCAGCAACAGGAATGCAGGACGAACCAGGGTGGGTCAGTGCATCTTTCCTGGATGCCACTAATACAGTAGGAAAAGAAAAGCCCTGCCATGCAAGGCAGCTCCATTGGGAATGATCTTAGCATCGCTCCAATTACATGTTTTGCCACAACCATGAGCGGGGCCTCTGATCCAGCCTGCCTGCCGCTGTTGGAGAGCCCACAGAATCCTACAGACGATGGTGGATGTGAAACCCTTAGAGATGAAACCTGCATGCACCAGGGAGACGTGAGCTGTGAGTGACAAAGGACAGGGAGGTGACAAGGCAGCAGCTACTCTGAGGTAGGTGCAGGAGATGGACCTGGTTTAATATGGAGCCAAATCATGAGCTCATATTAAAGCCTGGTTCAGGCATGCAATGGGTGACCCACCTGGAGAAACAGTACCTTGGGATGGGGATTTTAACAGGCACTAAGTGTGATGGGAAGGTAGGATTGTGTGGGATCATAGAGTTGGTACAAAATCTCACTCTGTCATGGTCTTGTCTGAGGGTGCTGCACCCCTGGGACAGGAGCAGGAGCTGGAACTGCAGCTCCTGGAGCCAGCCTGGCACCTCCTCCCTGGGTGCTGACTTCCAGCCTCTGTGTCCTGCCTCTCCCACACAGCCCACAAGGAAGGCCTCTCTTGCCTCCTTCTTCCCAGGGCACCAGGACCCCAGGATGACTCCCCAAGCCCCCTATCCCTCTCCAGCTCTGCTCCTAATGGCACCACAGATATTCCATTACTCTCAAGGGATATCCACCAAGACAGTAGGATTTCCATGTAAGAAGAGTGCAGGAAGTCTCTAGGAACCCCAGCACACCTGACTGGACCTTAGTGGTGGGACACAAGAGACAGATCAGATGGGGGGGATGCAGTCAGACGTGGAAGGAAGCAGGAGAATTCCTTCACCCTTGGCCACATTGAACAGCAGGTCCCACACCACAAATTCTGCCAATCGCGGGCAGCTCAGAGCTGAAACACCCATGAGGATTTTCCCACTAAGGAATAACATGGGTGGGTGTTGCATGCAGCTCTATCATTTCCAGCACCTCATAGATCCTACCATCAGCAAACTGAGCAAGAAGACAAGTCCCAGGGCAAATGGCACGGGATAATTTCCAGTGCTGCAGCACTAGGAAGGCTTTGCACCCTGCTTCTCCTCTCACATGGAGTACAGGGCTGGGACAACCTACACCCAGGGACTGTGTCACACAGTTGAGCTGGTAGCTCCCACCACATTCCTGGGAAAGAGGAGAAGGGATGCTGGGAGTGCTGGGGGGGGTCACTAAGCAGGGTGAGCTCAGGGTAATGAGGAAGAGCTCTTAGACCACGGCAAGGCAGAGCCTGGAGCACCCCAGCATGAAGGGATCACAGCCCAGTACACACCACTGCATGATGAGCACGGACACAGTAATGTGGGGAGAGGCTCAGTGTGAGGGAGTAGAGAAAAAGGCAGAATTCAGCTTATTCCAAAGGTGTTCTACACACAGCTGCTGGGGGCCTGATCTTGGGGGGTAGTTGCTGCTTTCATACAAATCACAGTAGAAGGATGTAAGGTTGGGTGCTCTGCAGTGACTCCAAAGGACTGGAAGAGCCCAACTCTAATCCCAAACCTCCCATCCCCACTTGGCAGGGCTCAGGCTCTCTGGCTGTTAGGAGCCATCCCCCTCATCCCCTCCTCCATGTGTCTGACTCCATAGAGCCAAAAACACCTCAAGGCACTTTTTGGAGAGGGAGATCCTGCCAAAGCCAGGATGGATCTGGGCTGCCTGCTGCTGGAGAGCTCCCCATGCCCATTCTGGGAGCCACTGCTCCTGAGGGTGCTGGTGATTGTTGAACCACATCCTGTCAAGCTCCATTGCGCACCCACTCTTGTCTGCAGCGTGGGACCTCCCTAGAAGCACAGGGCTCTTGGGCCAGGTCTTGGTAAAAACATCTCTTTTAATACTTTTTGAATACAAGAGATAAAGCAATACCTAAAAACAATCTGGGATCAAGGATCCATCTTGCACCTGCTTTCCAGAGCTGAAGATTATCCTGGCACCCTTCAGAGGCAGTTGGGTGCTTCATGGGAACTAGTGCTGGTCTGTGGCTTTCTGCTTCATTAACCCCTTCTTTGCTCCTCGATGGATCTTTGCATCCAGCTTCCCTGTAAAGAGAGGATGAAAGAAAAAAGAAAAACACAACAAACCCTCATCACTTTATTTTTAAATGGTATTTGCAAATGCAAATGAGCTGGAGCCAGCAAGGTCTCCCAGTTAGTGTGTTCCTGTCACATCCAATTATCTTGCTTGAGGAGCCAGGCGTTTCCAGCCGTCATGGCCTCCCTCCACCAGGGAGCCAGGGGGCAAGCATGTCCAACGCGGCCAAGAGACAGCGGAGAGGGGGAAATTTAGCAAGGAGAGGAGTAAATTAACATCCAGCACTCGCCTGCCACTACCAGGGGGGAAACTGATCCCTGCACCTGCCCACAAGATGTGCATTGATATGCTTGGAGGAGATGGGGAACCATCTAGCAATATGTCAGGGACATCTTTCTCCACAGTGTGGAAAAAGGCAGAATCGGGGACAACAAACCCTCAGCTTGGGATGATGGTGCAATGGGCACCCAGTGTGATGGGGACACCTGCTCCACGTGCCAGTTTGATGGTCTCCAAGGCCATCTGCTGCCCTAGCCAATAAGGGAAACCTCAGCCAGCAGCTCCAGTGGGACCTGGAGAAAACACTGCCTCTCCTTGTCCTTCACAGCCCCTGGGGGCTTCACTGCTTTCCCACATGGGAGAGGAGCAGGACACCAGAGAACAGGATTTTGGGCAACTCCAAATCTTCCAAAATTTCTGGCTTCTTCTGCTGAAGAAGCCAGAAGGCAGGCATAGTGATGTGCTCCCTCAGAGGAGAGTCCTCGTCCTCCTCTTCCTGCCTGTAAAAATGCAAGGAAGTTCCTGCTTTCCCAGCTCCCACAGCCAGCTTCCCAGAGAGGCTCTGCCAACAGCCAACACCTCTAATGCCACATCTCCCCAGACCTTCCCTTCCTGCTGCTTCCTCTGCATCTTCTCATCCTCTAAATGCCAGCCTTGTCCTGTCTCTGTAGCTGGAAACAGAGACAGGGCAAGATACACCAGGCTCCAAAGTTCTACTTTGACCACTGGTCCAAGATCTGCTGGTAAATGTCCATGTGCCATAAGAAGCAGGTGCCTCTCCAGAGAAAATAGCTCCTAACCAGCCAGTGACCATCACCTTCTCTTCAAATCAAGAAAATGTCTCTATTCCAGTTCAACAAAGATGGTTTGCAGATCACCATGCCATAGATCCACAAACTGAAATGTGGCTTGGAAGACATTCTGGGAGATCCTCCATCCCCCTTGGCCACCCCAGAGAAGACTTTTGCCCAACCACCCAACAATGAGGAAAAAGCCTCTTTCTTGCAATTGCTGTTTCCAGTCATTGGCACCCAAGCAGGCTGAGCCAGCTCATCCAGAAGCAGTGTCAGACCATCCTGTCCCAATGCCAGGGTTAGTTTTGGCAGGAGAAAGGCAACAAGTTCACCAGGGCTGTTTTATTTCATGTGTCTGCCTGCTTCTTCTGGACCCCAAAAACATTGGGAGGCTCCTCTACTCTTCCAGCTGGTAAACACCACACACCACTTAAGTAACCTTTATTAGAGCTAAAAATAAGGCAAAGCCCCAGGGTCCCTTGCTCTTTCTGCTCAATGATTCAAGGCCTCTCATCTCACACCATGTCCTCTGCTCTGTACTCTTCCAGCTGCTGGCTGTTGAAGGGAGGTTTCTAAGTGATTGCTTCAGGGTAGCTTTGACTGGATTCAAGGAAATCTCCAATGACAAAGGCTAACAAGCTTTGTCCTCATGCACTAAAACTATACAGGGATGTATTTGGGGAGAGCTGTGCTTCCAGATGCAACACTCTTTGTCCATCCCTTCCACAAAACCAATAACCCTGGCAGCAAAATGTTAGGGTTTTTTCCCATCCCTAGGCTGCTAGGATCAAGTAATTTGCAACAGAGAAGCATCCGGATGTCACTGTGGTGAGGTCCGTGCTGTTATCTGGCAAGGAAAACTGCTCTGGCTTGGCCTCCCAACAGGACAAACTGGCATTTTGTCATGGTTTGAGCCAGGTTTCAATGAGCCCAGGGCAGCCAGCAAGCCCAGGTGGGGATGTGAGCTGGCACCTTCCCTCTGCTCTTCTTCCAGCTGGGAGAATTAAGCTTCTGACTGCCTGGGATGCAATGCCAGCTTCTATTAAAACAGTGCCTTGTGTTGATGATAGGTCAAAGGCTTCCTTGCTCCTTCCCTAGGCTGTCATAAATATCACCCAGACAGACCATGTCCCTTCTGGGAGGTGAACATGCAGCTCTCCACAGCCCCCCTTAGCTGCTCCTGCGACAGCTCCTATTGGGATTGAGGGCAGGGAAGACAGGGCCAGCAGTGGGAGCTGGAGCACAGGCAGCCGCCAGCACAGCCGGCTTCCTTCCAGGCTGTTAGACTGATCCTTCTCCAAGCAGGAAAGTGTCACAACACAAAGAAGATGATGTGACAGATGGGGAGGGGACCAGCAGCACCTGCACCCGGCGAGGCAGATGCACAGGAGCCACACAGCAGCTTTGCCCTCTCCCACCCACGGCCAGACGGAGGCAGAGGTGGGAGTGAAGGAGCAGAAGAGCCTGGCGAGAGCAAAGGAGAGGTTAAAACAAGGGAAAAAAAGGATGCAGCAGCTGCACCAGCATACAAGGGCCACAAGGCTGTTCCCCCACAGCCGAGATTTGCATCCTAAATAACTCCGGCCTGCTCACTTGCACTCAGAATAACCCATTTAGGGGGAGTACCACAAGCAAGATTCGAACACTTGCAGGTCTCCAAGCACTGGTCTCCATTGGCTGAATGGGGGGCTGAATGCACCTCCCAGCTCCCACTCCAAAAGGCAAAGAAGAAATAAAATGGTTTTGCAGGACATCCCAACATCCAGCTGTGGGAGAAAGGTGCTTCCCTGAGCAAAGAGGGGGGAAAAAAGCCCTCAAAGCCAACAAAAATAATCCTCTACTGTGCTTCAAAAAGCCCTTATTAACCAGTCCTGAGAAATCCCAGCACTCCTTAGCCCCAGGTACTAGCCCAAGGATCCATGTGGAAAGGAGGGAGATCACCAAGTTGTCAGCTCTGCTGAATAAACAGCCAAGACTCTTCCTGCTTCTGCTGCTTTTAGCCCGTCAAATTAATTTTTCACATCCCCTGCAAGCACATGCAGTGCCTTCCCCAGGCTGAGTGGTGGGGAGGCTGCTAATAAGGACAGAGCTGGCTGCAGGCTCCCCAGCTGCCGCATCCCTCCTCCATCCTTTTTATAGCAGCAGGCAGCAATAACTGGCAGCCTACGGAGAGGCTGGTGGCTTGGAAAGGGGACTAACGACACTGGCAAGCGGAGCACGGCCAGATGCTGCGGCGCTTCCCCGTGCGCTCTGCCAGGACATCCCATCCCACCGGCCTGCAGATGGGGAACTTCCATCTGGCCCTGCAGCTCTTGCTGTTCAAGTCCTCAGTGTCCTCAGGAGCAAGAGTGTTATTTGGAACTACAGGACGCAGAGGTTGCCTGGATCTGCCTGAGCTAGGATCCTATTCTGACCCAGGCTAAAGGTGGCAGCAGATCAGCCACTGACATGACCGCTCTTTGACTCCTCAAGTGCTTGTAGAAGGAGGAAGAAGCATGTATTTGGAAGGAAGCTGTGGGAATTAGGAACAACCCACTGTGGGAACAACCCACCATGTTGGGGGAGAACCCAACAGGAAGCAACATCTGGGAAAGGGGAACCAAAGACAAAAAAATATTACAGATTTATTCAAGCCATTAAACATACACTTCCAGATCAAAGAGCAGACAGCAAAGGGTGGGAACTCATCTGGCAATGACAAGTTGGGGTGGCAAGGGGAGCTGGCTCCAAGGGCTGGGGGAGGCTTCTGGGGAAACTTTACTACTTACATATTTTGTGTTTTCCTTTGATGGGAAACTTCAGAACCATCTCCTGGGGATTAGTGCAGATAAAGACAAATGGAGACCTGGACTCCTGGCTCAGGTCTGGATACTGTGAAACATGGAGAGACACAGAAAGCAGAGTCAGGATGGCTGCAAAGGCACAGAAGATGCTCAGTGGACAAGAACAGACAGATCTTAGCCAAGACATGGGTTATATAGAGGCTGTAGAGCTCAGATCAAACCACTTCAAGAACTTTTAATGAAAAAAAACCCAAACAATTCCAGGTTTGGGTCTTATTCTGCAAGCCCCTTGCTCAGGCTCTTCCCGCTATGCCTCTGCTGGAGCTCATTGCCTCTGGATGCACTCACCCTGGGTGGTCCCAAACTCCTTTCAGCCCCCTTTAGCAGTGACCTGTGCTACCCCAGTGGTTTCACACTTGATTTAGGCTGATCAGAACCCTGGGATATTGAGAGAGAGGTGGCTGGGGCCCTACCAACACCAACCCACCTGTTCACTGGGACTAGCAAGAGACAGATTTTCAGCCTGATGCATCCCTGGATTCAGATGACTGGGAATGTGAATATTCCCACTAATCCCTAACCGGTCATGGACAGCACATCTCAACCAAAACAACCTGCCAAACCCAGCCTGAAATGACCACCAGAAGGGTGGACACCACCAGCTATCCCAGCTACAGATACATCCCCAAATGTTCCCCACAAAGCTCAGTCAAGGATTTGAGATTTGGAGATTGTGCACTGTCCTGCTGGGGGACACATATTCCTTGATATTCACTTGCATATAAAGGGTGAGCAACACACCTGCTACATATAAAGGTGATGGCTCAGAGAGGCCAGCTCAGGGCTGGCTCCATTCATAGAGTCAATGGAGGGATTTTACCACAATGAAGAAATGGGGGAATTTTACTGGAAGAGAATAAACAGATGCATAGGCAGAACCATAGAAGCATTTAGGTTGGAAGTAGACCTCTAAAATTGTTTCTCTCATTAACCATGTGGGGAAAAAGCAAAAAAACCCACTCCATGCAGGAGCACAAGATCCTGGCTGGCTGCAGCTCAGCCTCCCTGGCATTCAGAGGTGAAATGCAAAACAGTCATAAAAAATGTATATCTCAGCTCTCACCTCAGATTGTCCATGAGCTCCAGAGCTGGTGCTGACAGGCACTGAGGCCAGTGCATGCCACAAGCATGCTCCAGCCCAGGAAACCCTGCTGAAACAGACTGCGGAAGTAGTTTTCCTTCCATGGGAAAAACTGCCTTCTTTTTTTTTCTTGCTCCCCTGCCTTCCTTGCACAGATCCATCAAGGCTGCTGGAGGGGACCGGATGCCAGACCAGATGGAGCTGCGTGTCCTGGCAAATCCCCCATTTGTTACTAACAAATGACTCCTAGGCTGAGTGTTTGAAAAGCTCTCACCGACCTGCCAAAATGAGTTTGGATTTGCCCTGGAACAGCTGGGTATGGCAAGGGAAGCAGGAAGCGACCCACTCTCCCCACACTGCAGCAGGGTTTGGCAGCATTGCCAGCAATTCATTGAGATTTACAGAAGCCCAAGGCTGGGATTGGATCAACCAGGGGAAGTGTTTCCAAGCCCTCTCATTTTACAACAGCATGTAAGAGCTGTGCACTGAGTAAGAGAGAGGTACAAGCAGTCAGCTGCTCCATGCAGCTCTGTGCCAGGGAGGAGGAGTTGCACTGATCCACATCATGCACTGATGCCCTGCTGCACCGACCAGGCTTGGACAGGTTTCTTCCTCTCTGTTCTTTTTTGGCTGAGTGACCTTACTTGACTTGCTTCCACTGCCCCATGCCCATGCCAAAGATTTTTATTTCCCATCTGCAGGGAAGGAGGATCTTGGAAGGTTAGGAAGAGCCAATGTGAATATCCCCAGCCAATGCCTGGAGAGTGTGAAATGCTGGCACTGCTTTGTCACTCTCGGCATCACCCAGCTGACTGGTGGCACCTCCATGGCTGGAGGACCTGAGGACAAGCCAAAGAACCAAGGGCCTCCACAGCTGGAGGACCAAAGGCTACCAAACCTGGCTGCAGAGATGATCTTTTCCTGCTCCGCTACACCTGATTCAGCCCGTGGTTCCTTCAGTCAGGTAGGGCAACTAGGATAGGTGTGTTGCTGAGGTCCTGCTGCTGGAATACAGCTGATTCCCAAATCCCCTCAGTTACCATCTCCCAGGTGGACTTGGACACCACCATGTCCCCCTCACACCTTTTACAGCCCCATCCCGGGAACACCTCACAAACAGGCATCAGCAGTGAAAGCAATAGCCAGTTGGTTTCTCTACTGACAGCATTCGTTCAAAACCAGAATCAAGCCTTCAGCTCCAACAGTTCCTACTCAATCTGATCTCAAGGTCAAGGTGGATGCCACAACTGTGACTTGAATTCCTGCTTCCACAGCACAGCCTTGCACCTTTGCTCCCAGGATGTGTTTCTGTCTGTAAGTCAAATCCCTTTGTGTCCTTCCTTTTAAAAAGCTTTGGTCCTTCCTCTCCACATAACACTCCCAGGAGGCAGGGAAGGAGCCCCTCAACCAGACGCTACATTTAAGGCTTCCTATTGTATCTATCCCAAAAACCTCTTACCTCATCCTGGTGAGCAAAAATCCAAAATATTCCTGTGGGCTGGAGCCAAGAAAGAGACATAACCCTTTCCTCTGCCTAGAGTCAGGATGCTCCCAGGTGAGGAAGATGGGGCTGAGCTCCCACAAGATGCTGAGCCAAGTCAACAGCCCAGTTCCCTTCTTTCCCTAGTCCCTTCCACGAGTACATTCCATTCATTCATCCCACAGAAATTTAGGAAGCTTCACTCCCAGTGGAGACACTACTGCCAAAACACCAAATAGGTCTGCCTCCATTACATTGTCCAAAAGTGCCCAAATTTAAATACCAAAACCTATCACTGTTGCTCCTCAGAAAGGTCAGTCAAGTCACTCTATTGTCTGCAACTCAGGAAGTGTAGGAAACGGGAGAAAAATTTATTCCCAACTACTCCATCCCAGAGGCAGCCCATCATC
The DNA here is from genome assembly GCA_013399455.1 of Anthoscopus minutus. Taxonomy (NCBI): domain Eukaryota; kingdom Metazoa; phylum Chordata; class Aves; order Passeriformes; family Paridae; genus Anthoscopus; species Anthoscopus minutus. The sequence goes on from VWYI01035368.1 coordinate 141,985, forward strand.
ACTTCAGTAAACCTGAGATTGGAATAAAAGCCCAAAACCCAGAACTGGTGTGGCAGAGGGAGAGGACAAAGTATAGCCTGTCACATTGTTCAGGCTAGACAGGGCTTGGAGCAACCTGTTCTAGTGAAAGGCCTGTTTAACTCCATGGAAGGGGATGAAATGAGAAAACTTTAAGGTCACTCCCAACCCCAATCAGCCTGGGATTCTGTGATCCCCAGTAAAGACAATCTCCAACAGCAGTTTTTCAAATAAAAGGTCAATTCAGAGGGAAACCCTGCTCCTTCTCTTCCAGAGACCAAGAATCAAACCCAGCCAGAAGTCTGATGGGGGATGTCCCTTCTTAAATTCAGTAATACTCATCCCTCTTGTATTGTGGCTATTAATAAGATAGCTGGTACTCCAGGCTTTATACTGCCTCTACCTGGAAGCAACTTGGCATTTAGAAGGTGGCTACAACAAACACAGTCCAGAGGCCAGATTGTCCCTCAAGAAGGAGCAAACCTACCCTTCTCCAATCCTACAGATGACAAGGGAAGCTTGAAAGAGAGGGGTTACACAATGCAACAACAGTGTGAAAAAAATGATTCAGACTCCTTTCAGATCTTCTGCCATCTTGTAGTCGGCTGGCAACAAGGCAGGTGGGAGGCCAGTGGGCTCCGTGGGCTGCAAACAGCTGATGTGGCTCACCAAGAGCTGCTCCTCCCACTGCTTCACACTGACACCCCACAGATGCACTCTACACACTGCCTCCATGCAACCACTGTCCCCCCTGCTCATCCCATCTCTCCAGCTGAGCTTCAGTTTGCTTCTAACAGGTCTGGAAGATCCCAGCTGTGAGAAGAATAGGTGGGAAGGAAGAGAAAAGCAGATCCCAAGGCAGCTTAACACCGGCAGGAAGAGTTCGAGGTTAAATGAAGCTGGGAAAGGCAGCTGAGTGCTAGGCTCTGCTAATAAAACGGCCACCAGACTCACCCTCACGCCAGAGCCAGTGCTTTGAACATGTATTAAGTGGCTATCAGATGTCCCCAACAACCACCCAGCTCAAGCTGCAAGCAGGGATAATTGCAAATGAATGTTCCCTACAATTTGTTTTCACCATCCCTCATCTCCCATCACCAGCTTGTCACCACCAGGAATAGCAGCAGGGCTGCCAGCCTCCTGCTCCACAGCCCACAGCAAAAGAGCAAAGGAGGGGATGAGCCAGCTCAGAGCCAGCAGAGACACAAATCCACCTTCTCTGACATCTGAGAAAAAAAATTATTCCTGCTATATTTTTCCCCCCACAGCAATCTGTTAAATTCGCCCCCCCTCCAATTTAGCCTGAAGCAGGATGCTGGGGCCATGCAGGCTCAATTCAGCATCACTGGTACCAATGCAGCATTTGAGACCCTTTGCTCATCCTGATTCCATCCCCATAGGAGAAAAAAAAACCACAGAAAAGGGCCATCACAAACCCCTCAATTGCTCCACCCTTCCCCCACCCAACTGCCATGACCCGAAGGCAGGGGAATGGAAAGAGCAGAAAGAAAATGTCCTGGGGGGAAGCCAAACCATCACTAACAAGATGAGCTCTGCTCTGGTGCATCCGAGGCAGGAACAAAGGCACCGCATGCACGGAGCAGAGGCTCTGCACAGCACAAAGCCCGAGAGCGGCCCGACAGCTTCTTTAGCGACCCTCCAGGAGCATTCTCGCTCTCATTAAGGCCTCGGGACACAAAGGGATGGGAATAGTCCTGGTTTCACATACGCCAGCCTGCAATGCAGCCTGAGCTCTCTTCTGCTTTCCTTGCCACGGAGCGCACATCCTGGTTAGCTGGAGCACGGCGGAGAACTGCATGCTGGAACCTGTGGTCTTTCCCCTGTTCACTGCCACTCTCTCCATCTTACAGCTACCGGGGGCACCAGCAGCAAGGAGGTGCTTGAGATGCTCTGCAAGGTTCATGATGGAAAGGGGTGAATCATTTTCCTGGCATGGCTCAGTGAACAACAGAGAAAACATGGCTTGCTCTGCCAGGCAGTGCTGGGCCAGGACACCCGTTCCAGCCTTCATTTCCTTGCTGCTCTCCAAGAGCTTTGGAATAAAAGAGGCAGCACTGGAAAGCAACGCTGTCTGGAAAGAATAAAAGCAAGCCGACCCCATGTGTTGGCAAGAGAGTTCACCATAAAATGCATTCAAAGGGGAAAAAATCATCCTGGTGGAGGCAGCATCTCCTCTGAAAGAGCAGGGCTGCTGGATCCAGCAGTGGCAATAAATCAGCTCCTCCCAGCAGGCAGAAACACACTGGGTTTTTCCTGGGTATTGGGGACATCCCTTGGGCACATGCAAAAAGAGGAGTGGGATGCAAGGGATCCTCTGGGAGCCCAACTTCCTTCACCCTGTTTTCTTGGTGATTTGTGGGAGAGGCAGATCCGCTCTTTTTTCATGCCTCATAAGCTTCATTGCTGTCAGAGACACGTAACAGATAATTAACTACTAACCAGCCATTTTCTCCTCCTCTCCAGAGGGAAATTACTCACCATCCAGCTAGAAAATGTTTCTTCAGTGGTTCGCAAGAGGGAAAAGAAAATGGGCGGCTTTTTGGGACTGATGGGGGTGCTGCAGCCAAAAAAGGGCACTTGCAGCAATGCCTGCACCATGAGCACATGAATCCAGGAGAAATTAAGCCATCAAATATGAGAGCTAATGCTTAACTGGATGTGGGTGCCACATCTGGCCTGTCACTTTTCCGTGGAGAGTGGTTTAAGAGCATCAGCTCTCTGTCTGTTGTTCCAGCAGCAGTGGTCTCCATCATCTTTTTACAAGGACTTTCCCTTTGGGGAATTATCCAGCCAATTTTCCCAACACAGCCTTCACCCTCAGTGCTGCAGGGTACATTCACCCAAAGGTGATACACAACTGCCAACAGCAGATCCACGTTCACCACTGCTGTGTCATCTCCTGATTCAGCTCTCCAGTCCTGAAAAGCACTTGCAGAGCACCAACCATTTCACTGCAAATTTTGATCATCCTCATGACCTAGTCCTGCATCACACTTCCAACTATAAGCACGTTCTCAAGCACCATCTTTTCAGGTCATAGGCCAACCAGCCTTTGGCCCATGAGAAATATAACATTTCCCTAAACAGAAACCCTAAAGCAGATCCAAGTTTATAGAAATGCTAAATTTTCTAGCTTGAGGCAGAAACATTCAGAACATCCACCCAAAGAACACTACAAGCTGTCCTTGGCCATGGAAGAGCTCAGAGATGCAGCAGAGCTGCTCCACAGAGGCTGTGTTAGCAAAAGTATACGTTGATGTTCAATTCAAATCAACAGAATGCAAAAAGAAGGAAAAAAAGTAGGATCACAAAGAAATCCAAACAAAAATCGTCAGCCAAACTTTTGTTTGAAAGCCTGTCAGGTCTAGACTGCAACGTGTGAGGAAGGAACAGCTCGAAACCACAGCTGCTCATGGTTATGGATTTGGCAATCAAAATGTCTTTGTTAAAAAAAAGAGAAAAAAAGTTAACTGCTTGACTATTGAGGCCAGAAACCGCAGCCTTGATGCATTGTTGCAGTCAACATCCTCCCTGCTGTTCCTGAGCGCTTACAGCTGCTGCTGGCAGTTCATGTGCTGGCACATGCTCCCTGCACCAGGATGCACAATGAGTGTTGTGAGCCTGCCTTCCTTTCCCCTTCTTCCTACCACAATGCCTGGCAACCGTCTCTGCTGCTCTGCCCCTTGCATGCCTGACTGGTACACAACCAGATCCAGGCATAGCAGGTGGGGATCACCGAGGGATCCTTCCCTGGCTGGGCAGATCCATCTGGTGGGTGTTCTCCACCTCCAGCCCAGAGCCCAGCTCTCATCGAGTGTTTCTACACTACAGGCTGTGCTTTGATTTGAAGGGCAGGGGAAGCAATTAAAACATAGTAAGTAATAACAGGACTTTGAAACATAGATTTAAAATTCAAACTTGTGCTGGTGCACTCCAAGTAGTCTGCCAGGGCTCCAGTTTGCAGGAGACCCAGAGGACCCAGCAGTGCCAGCAACAGCCCCTGAATACCCCAGCTCTCCCTGAACCGGTGGCACAGGACCCACAGCAACCAACACCCTCCTGCGGCTCACATCCCAGCCCAGGACATCAACTACCCATGGTAAACCCTGGAAAGGCTGGAGATGTTCATAGAGCACCTGACAACCAGTTCAGTAGAAACTGGGTGGACTTGGAGTAATATTTGGGAAGGTACTAGGCTAGAAGAGCTGTTTCTATCCCCCTGTGCCAAGGAATAGCAGGGGCAGAGCTAAGTTCAGGTCCAACACAGCCCCATTGGACAGACTCAGCAATGAGAAGGGAAAAGCAATGGGAGGAAGAGACGAGGGGAACCAGGGTACCTCATGGAGTTGCACCTGGCTAGATACAGTCAGACTTCAAGGAGCTTCACAAAGTCCTTTCATAATCAGAGATGAGAAGGACAAGGGTAGGACACACAACCAAGCCAGAAAGTCCGAATGCTGGGAACACAGCCCTGCACAGCTGTGTCCCTGCCCTGGTTCACTTGGGCAGCTGCCTCTCTCCATGCTGATCTCTGCTGCTGCTCCCCAAGGAGGCACAATGCCGGCACCTGCTCCCAGGATTGATTCAAGCCCTTGAATGGGATGCGATCTCTCACAGGAGCAGGAAATGCATTGGAGCAACCAGTCTGTTCAGGGTTAGGAAATCAATGACACACCAACAAAAGCTGAAGCAAGCAGAGCCCTTGGGCACTACATATATGCAGAGGTTGTATTTTGCAGCTGACACATCATTTGGGGTCACCATGGAAGAGGTGACCATGGCTCAACCTGGACGGGAAGGCAGTGAGGTATCTGATCTGGGGCTCCAAGTCAGTTTTATCTAACCCTCAGTTTCAGGATTAAATAAAACTACAACACTGTGAAGGCAGCAAGCATCAGTGACCACATCTGAGAGAGGGAAAAGGCCCTGCCAGCTCATGAGCAGTTTGTTGAAATGGTAGCAGAGGCAAAGTCCACAGTCATCATTAATTAAGTCATATGCTTCAGCCTTGGCTTCGCTTTCTCCCTTGGGTCTAGGAAACCAGAGGAGAGGGCAAGCAGGCCTCTATCATTCGATTTCTTTGGCACGCTAATGCATTCCTAAATTAATCATCATCAAGTGACAATCTCTCCTTCATCTTAACAGCCTGAGCAGTGGCCTGAGCAAACCTGCTGGCTTATGCAAAGCAGTTGGAGCCTCAGAAGAGCCTCTGATGAAAACCAAAGCACTTCCCATATGGAAAAACTCCCCCATCTCTTACCGTCTCTAATCCAAACCAGCTGCATTCCTGCTCTGCTCCCAGAACCACAAATCAGAGGATTTTGTGGGCTGAGAACCTGAATTAAAGAGATGCATCACCCTGTGAGCCAGCCTAATGCCTGACACCACTGGATCTGGCATCTGGCTACACAGAAAAGACAAATTCAGCTCAGGAGAATGCCGGGCTCTGTAAAGTTCAAAGGCCTTTCATGGGCTGCAATTATTAACAGCCACCTAGATTGTTCCAGAAGGAAGGATATTTGACCTAGCTAAAATCCTTCACTGGCAGAGGTGCCTCAGGAATGGGAAGGCAAATATTCCTGTGGTGGAGGCAAGGAAGACACCAGGACAGACGCAGCACCACACAAACAGGCATTCGTCTCATTCAGAGCCTGAACTAGGAAACCTTGCCCTCAGAGACCAGGTCCTCATAAAAAGTCTCTATGCATTTATACTGTTCTTAGCAGTACACATCAACGTCTATGTTTGTGTTTCTCCCTCCCATTAACTCCTTAGGAAAATATTCCCAGAAGGCTATTGTTCCTTTATTTGGAGATAATCTAAACAGGCACCTTCTGGAGTCTAAATATAGAAAGTCTCTACCATTCTTCACTCCTATTTGAGAATTGAGAATCTAAACCAAGTTCTGTACACTGGGCACCTGAGTCTCATTTTTTTTGTTGCTCTTTTGCCCAGGGCGGGAAGCAGAGGCCAAGAGTTTAAACCCAAATTTCCTGAGTGGAAAGCTGGAGCCCATTTAAATGATAGTTGCAATTTCGTGGCACAAAAATAGCTTCAACATGTTATCCTGTGCAGATTTAGGACACTAAGTGATCACCTAGAAATGAAAAATAAACACTTAACTCCTATCAAACATAATTAGTCAATATTTCAGCTCCATCCAGGTATCAGTGAGTGTCTGCACTCAAGCCAAACACACCTATCAACGACCAAAACAGCAGCAGGAAACATTCTTTTTCCAGTTCAATAGTCTCTCAGATCAAAGTCATTAGCAAAATGAACCTGGACTTCAGAGCACATGGAAATGGCATCAATGTAAACACTTCCCTGCTGGCTTTAGTCCTGTGCCAAGCCCTGCCTGCCCCATCCCACAAATCCCAAGTGGGCACTGCTGAAGTCACTGACACCTCCTGCAGGAAAACAAGGGCAGCTCCTTGCTCTGCTCAAGGTGTTAGTGACATCAGCCCCGGAAGCAAGGAAAAACTGTAGTGAACACTTGGATCTCCAAGGAGGAAAAGTTTCCAGGTTACCTCCAGCTGAAAAGTGTAACAAAGGAATCATTCTGAACTTGAGCAGGGATTTCTGGGTTGCTGCCAGGAAGAGAAGGAAATGAGCCCAGAATGTATTCTGAGGAGGGGCAAGATGCACAAAGCTCTACTGGAAATCCTGAGATTTCAGAGATTCTCCAGGCACCAGGAAAGCAGGGATGAGTTCAGCAAGCAGGTCCTGCTGCAGTTCCCTGCAAACAGAGCAAGTGATGCTGGACACCTGGGCTGGATCCCTCTACCTGAACACAACTTCTGCTGCCAGAGCAGCTTCAAGCCAAAGATCACAGCTCTGAGCAGTAAGATGTGGTATAAACAGTGTCTGACTGGAAGAATTGCTTTATTTTCCACGCGGGAGAGACCCAGAGGAGCAGATTCAACTAGATCATGCAATAGGCAGCGTAACAGGGGTTAGGGTACTTGACATACCACTGATCCTAATCCCAAGGACATCTCTATTCTTCTGCTCCCTGCCAGCTCCAGCACTCCACATTCTGTTCCATCATCACTTCCCACACAGTCCTCAGGATCTGCAAACCATCTCAAAAACGTCAGTCAGGCTGCAAATGCTGCAGGTAGGGCAGAGGAAGGCAGGACCACTCCACCTCAGTAATGATGAAAGGCCAGGCTTACATGTGCAGTAAAATAACCCCTCCCTGGTCATAATGCAAGAGCTCTAGCAGGGAATAGGTCTGACTCTGCTGGGGCAGTGTTGCTTAATTTTGGTTTTTTTGAGCACAAGTGTAAAAAAAATAAAAATTAAATAAGGATAATGACAGAAAAATACCAGTGGGGTGCCACATCTTCATTAGCAATCCGAGAGAGGATGCAAACAGCAGGGAAATTAAATCTGCAGACAGTGCTAAACAGGGAATGGGTGACAGCAGTGAAAAGGCTGAGAGGTAATGGAAGAGTCACAGCAGGGACAGACCACAAAACCATGGAATCACAGACTAGATTAAGTTGGAAAGCATCTTAAAGCTCATCTCATTCCACCCCCTGCTATGGGCCAGGGACACCCTCCACTATCTCAGGTTGCTTCAAACCCTGTCCAGCCTGGCCTGGAACACTTCCAGGGATCCAGGGGCAGCCACAGCTTCTCTGGGCAACCTGTGCTAGGGACTCCCCACCCCTCACATGGAACAATTCCTTCCCAGTATCCCATCCAACCCTGTCCTCTGGCAGTGGAAAGCCATTTCCCCATGTCCTGGCAGTCCTTATCCTCAGTCCCTCTCCAGCTCTCCTGGCACTGGAGGGGACTCTAAGGCCTCCTTGGAGCCTTTTCTTCTCCAGGCTGAATACCCCCAGGATGAAGAAAAACAGACCTAAGACCAGGAAGAGTATCCCTTGCCTATGGGAACAAACAGTCACAGGAGTCAAACCAAGCTTCTGTGGCTGCCAAGGAACACTGGATCACCATCAAAACACCATGAGCAAACCAGGAACTATTTCATCCTCAGGATGTTGGTACAACCTGCAAGCAAGACTTGCCCTGCACTTGTGAAATGATTTCTTCTGGAACATGCAGGAGCGTCAAATGGGAGGTGGTGAGGAGGAGAGGTGTGAGTCAAAGCACAGTGCCTGGAAAAGCTCCACAAGAGCTCAGTCCCTGAGAGGTCTCTGCTCTGTATCACCTCCTCTTGCCTGCTCACACATTCCTTGAAAATACCCAATGCTTCTGCACGCCCTAAGTGGTGAAAAAGCATCACGTTCCTTGCCTTTCTCCCTGAGCTACAAGGAATCTTTGCACACTGGGAAAAGGCTGCATCACACTGCTGGTGCTTCTGATGAACCCAGACTGAAACACCCACGTGAGCAACAGGAATTTCTTACTCCCAGCAAGACCCAACTCATATTTCTGAGCTGGTGCTGCACACTTTGTCATCCTGCTGACATTTGCAATTGAATTCAGCTCAGCTTCCTTCAGATGCACTTGCTGCTCCTCAAAGCCCAAAAAACCAGACATTTCCTCAGAAAACAACTGCAGAAAGGCTCACATCTCTGGATTTTAGTTCACAAGCGAGGGAAATTACCACTGCTTAAAGGGAAAAACAGACAAAATCACCATAACAAGGCAGAAAATTAGGAATTATAAGTAGTTTGCAATACGGGAGCAGCAAAAAGAATTGCACAGAGAAATGCAACCCAGGAAGTGCCACAGCATTGAGGAGAAAAAGGTTGGATAATGGTGCTCCTAGAATACTCTGCTCTGCCTCCAGTGCCTCTGCAGCCAAGCAGTGCCCAGAAACTGGGAGAGATTTCCAGAGAATGTTGCTAATAAAGAGAAGGTCCTCCATGGGATGATTAAAGCTAGTTGCCTAGAGCACAACTCCCAGATTGGAGATGCTGTCCCAGCCATTCTACCAATACCTGAAGAATACATCTACAAAGGAAGAGGAGGGATAATGACAAACAGAGAAGTACTCGTAAGAGACCGAGATATATTTTTCCACCACTGTTACAAACAGCAGGAGATGGATAGGAATATCCACTGAAACCCAAACTGCAAATTAGTGGATGCTACAAAAGAAAATCCCTACACTGGCCTTGATGCCACTTCCTCTCTCTCTCCCAAGGCTTGTCCCCATACAAAGTCAAAAACTCCTGTAATTTTCATGGTGTTCTAGTCCCAAAGCTCCCTCTGCTGCTCATACTCTAACTTCTCTGCCTTCCTCTTGTGATTAAGAGACACAACCTCACCAAAAATACAACTCCTGTCTTTCCAAACATCTCTCCCTGATAAAAACCTCACAGGTTTTGGGAAAGCCAGAGGAGCACTTCCTGAAAAACAGCCCCAACTTCTGCTTCCTCTCCAGCTCTTCAAAGCAAGATCATACTGGTGGATTCCTTCCCAAGGATGGAATGACAGGATGGTCATGGTTCACTATCAAGCCCTACGTGGTTTGGTGATTCCCACCAGACCAAACCTGATGCACACAAGAGCAGTGGAGTGAACAGGGATGAAATGGGATCAGGATCAGCCACATTGTGCTTGCTGCTAAGTGCAGGTTTTGTAAGCCCATAAAACACACCCCAAGGAAAGCTCCTGCTCCAGATTTTGGGCACGGAGTCAGTCACAGCATCAGACTGAGGTCTCAGAAGGTTTCTAGTCCAACCTCCCAACCAAAGCAGGGCCAACACTGAATTCAGGTGAAGCTTTGTCCTCTTGGGTCTTGAAAACTTCCCAGATTATGACTGTTCAACCCCTTGGGCAATGCCTGCTCCACTGCTGGGCCATCTTTACGGTAATTTGTTTCCTTAAGCCACACTGAACCCTCCTCTTTCAATTTATGATCCTCCTGCCATGTATGTCAGCACAGAGCCCAGCTCTGTCTCCCAATAATCTCCTTAGAGGAAGTGGAAGACCTCTCTGTCTCCTGCCTCTCCTCACAGGGCTCCAGCCCCTAACCACCCTTGTGGTCTCCATGGGATTTCCTCCAGTTTATCAACAATTTTATGGTAACCCAAGTATTCCAGATGTAGTTTAACCAATGCAAAGAGGAATAATACTTCTGGTTATGACTCCTCTGAGATTCATGCCTACTCCAGGACAGCAGGTTAATAGATGCTCTTCACTCTATCTATTGGATCCAAGAAGGTCATCAGGTTAGTCAAGCATGAGTATATTCTTAGGTAAATCCACACTGGCTATTCCTAATGTCCTCTTCCTCCATGTGTCCAAAACTGGCTTCCAAGAGCAATCTCTCTATGAGGGACCAAGGTGAAGCTGACTGGCCTGAAGTGTCCAGATCATGCTTCCTTCCCTTTCTAACTATGGGTGCAACACCTACAAAGAGTCCTCTCCTGGTTTCCATTACCATCCCAAGGTAAGTGGCCTCACAAGGCCACCTGCCAATGCTCTCAGCAGATCTGGACACACATCATCATCACCCATGGACTTCCGTGGGTTGAGATTTCTCAAAAGACTCCTGCTTCCAGCCTTGCTTCACTACAGGTAGTCCTGTGGCTCTCCTGTCCATACTCCATGGTGGGAAAGAGCTCACCTCCTTCCCCGGCTCCATCTCCAGATCACTCAGTGCCTCAATCAGGGCATGACACTTACCAACTAGGCCAGTGTGATATCACCAGTGAAGCCCCTGTGACCTCCAGCTCCTGTAGGAAGCATCAGGCAGATCTAGCAGCTACAGACCACAATTCCTCCACACATGCCATGCAACTCTTTCCTATACCAGGGCAGTCAGTGCCTCTGGCACCACAGGGCAGGTAAAAGGTCCCACAGCACAGCACCACAACTGCAGCAGAGCTGTCCATGTTTCCATACTGTCCTGAGTTGCCAGCGCCCCTCATGTCCTCTGCCACACAAATCCCTGCAATAACTTGTGTCTTCTCAACACAATCTAAAATTTCCACTCAATGTCTTCTCCAGAAGCAAGTTCCACCACTTTAAAAACTCGCTGGTTAATGCAAGCACGGGAAAGCTCATTTCTGTACTCACTTGCTCCTGAAATTGCTCTTGTGACAAACAATCAATCACGTCCACACATCCCAGGAGGCATCCTGAGGGATAATCACTTGGAAATTCCACATCTGCAGCAAAAGAAATATCTCTTCAGGGAGCTCATATTCCCACATACAGCTGAGGTCTTCCTATTCCCTAGTGACCTTCCCTCTCCTCCAGGCACCTCTACATTTTGAGGCACAAGAACACATACAGCCATTTTAATTTTTTTTGGTGCCTATTCCAGGTCAGGATCTTCCCCATGAAGGACTAGTACTGGGAAATTTAATTTTATATATAGCTTTCTCTGCTCAGCAGAGAGGGAATTCTGACATTGTTCATTATGTGGCTCAATGTACCAAATCATTCCAAGAACCATGGAGATGAGTTCACCTTTCTGGAGCAGCATTCTGTAGGTGGCCTCCAGTTCAGAGATTTCCTGAGGGAAAGGTTTTTTAGCAGTTGCTGCAATCCACAACCTCCCTCGATGAGATGTGTACCAGGTCCTGCCCTCCACCCTAAAGAACAGAGGAAAATGTAGGATTAAAACTTCAGCAGAAATCACCATTTTTCATTCAAACATAGACAACACCTGCTGCTAAGCTTTGCCCTGGTTATCTCAACTCAAACAATGTGTCAGGACCACAAAGAAAAGCTGAGATAGGCAAAAAAAGTCACAAATAATGCAGAGCGTGTCCTCTGTGCTTTAGAGGACATCAATCGCCAGCAGGGTCAGCAGAACACATATGCAGGACAATCTGCTCACAGAAGGCCCTTACAAGCTCCCAGAGTCACACTGAACAATCAAGGGAGCAATAAGGGACTAGGTTTCTGCATGGAAAAATCGTCTGGAGATCTTGGAATTCTGTAGCTATACCAGAGTGGCTGGAGCACCCTCAGAATACCTGGATGAAGAATCCAGGCATGTTAATATTTACAGCATCTTTACCTTGAGAAGTAAAAAAGCTTTAGTCTCCAAAATGAGAAATGTGAAGGGAAAAAAAAGGCAAAAAAAGGTTCTTTTTTCACTATTAACAGTAGCAGCTTCTTTTCATAACCCAATTCCCAAACCAAGGGGGAAAGGTAGTGGCAAGGGCTGGGTTTCTTTTAAACAAAGCCTGGTGCCACTGTTGCGTTCTTTATGCTGAACAAAAACCCAGAAGAACATATTTCAAGTGATTACCTTATTTGCTTTTCAAATTCCATATAGGAACACCCCAGCTATAGCAGTGAAATCTCAGCCTCTCTCTACCACTGTGAAGAAACTTGTCCCTTACAGATTAGCTACTATCTCAAAAAAAAATAAAGATTCTCCGCATCCTCAACCCATCAAGCCACTGGAAGAGGAAAGCACAGCTTCCACACCTGGAGCTATTACAGGTATCAGTCATTGCACAGAGCCAGTGGGTTTACAACTTCCCACCTCCCCTGTGGAGCAGGAGCTGCCTGGGATACCTTCACCTTTTAAATCCTCTCACGAGCAAGGAAGCCCAAGGCTGGTGCAGGCTGAGGCACCAACCATCATCCGAGATCTCCTGCAGCTCTCGGTCCTGAATCCGCAGCCTGCTCCGCTCCAAGCCAGACTCTCTTCCAGCCTCCATGGAATAAGTAGTTTTCCTTTGCGGGAGCAAACCAGTTTGGTCCACCCACTCAAGAGTGTTCAAAAGAAATAGAGAAAATGTTAGCACCTCTCCAGGAGTAATGTGTATCAGGCGCAAATCCTATTTGAAATTTTCCTTCATTACCCTTACACCCTTTGGAAAATGGGAATCTGGCAGAAAAGGCTTCATAAAATAGAGCTAAAAAGGTGACATAGCCCTAGGCTGACTCTCAGAAACTCTGCCACATTCCTGAAAAGGAGGCAGGATGCTAAAACTCCAGTAAACCAACCCATCAGGTGTAGGGCATTGTCAAAACTTCTGTGTCCCAAACTGAGATGGCCAGTGAGGAACACGGGAGGAAAGATGAGCTGGGAAACAAGGGGAAGCAGGGGGAACGGCTTCCCACTGGCAGAGGGCAGGGTTAGATTGGATATCAGGGAGAAATTCTTTACTGTTAGAGTTGTGAGATGCTGAAACACATTGTCTAGAGAAGTCACCCCATATCTGGAAGTGTTCTTAGCCAGGTTGGATGGGGCAACGTGGTCTAGTGAAAGGTGTCCCTGATCACAGCAGGGGATGGAATGAGACAGCCTTTAAAGTCCCTTTCAACTCAAACTGTGATCTTTTGGGGTTCTAGAGATGTGTTGGAACAATCAAGTTCCAACTTGACAATTCTCAAGCTGAACTCTCCCAAAATTAGTCCTACTCTGGAATGAACCACTGAAGCCCCACTAACCAAAGGAGCAGGCTGCAGGAGACGGGGATTCACCAAAACCCCAGAGTTTGGTGTCATCTCTGCCCCAGGACTCCCAGCTGGCTCGCTCAGTGCACCACAGCTCATGGCCTCAATGGTCTCATCCAGTCTGCAAGCACAAATGGGAGGGATGAACATTCCCTCCTTCCCCAGGAACATCTCCCTTCTCCCCATACACTCTGACTCAAATTATTTTTTGCCCCATTCCCCGCAAATTACTTCCTTGCTCAGTCTGATTTCCAATTTGAGCAGTCATTGCTCTCTAGTGCAGAAACTCAGCCTGGTGTGAATTTGAGCCAAATTTGCTCTGTTGAGACAGGCCTTCTGCAACACCTCTTTTTCAGGCAGCTTTAACAGGCATGTCAGACCACTCTCCATAAGAATTTGCACGTCCTTGCTCTTGGGCACACTGCTAGCCCTCACTCACTTGCTGTGGTACTCAGCCATGCTGTTGTCTTCCTCCAAGATCTGCCTGCCAGCAAAGTCGATTGTGATTTTCGTGGCAAGCCGTGAGGCATGGCGCAGCTCCTGCAGCTCCTGCTCCCTCCTCTGGAGCGCTTCCCTTTCCTGCTTGGAAAGCCACTGGTTGGAGTCTGTGGCAAAGTAATCCAACTCGTCATCAATTACCTGGGTCCGACGCACGCTGGGAAAGCAACCCCCACAGGAAAAGATGAGCACAGTGGGACCACAGCAGAGCCTCAAACCCACCCTCCAACCTGCTCCTTTCCTGTCTCTCTGGAGAGCTGGACTGTAAGGGACAAAAAGCAAGGACATCCAAATGGGATCTACTCCAGAGACTAACTCCTGTCCCACCAAATGCCATAGTTAAGGCATCTGTGGCTGCCGTAGGGGTTTTAGAAGGAATTCCCAATGTTCCTGCTAAAGGCACCTCACCTGCTAGGTCATTCATGCTATTCATGACCGTCTCCCACCTAGTATCTTACCTTGTCCTATCAAATTCCAATAGCTTGTCTTTGTGTTTCACAGCCATCTCCAGGCCTGATTTGAGTCTCACTTCCTGGTGAGGCAGCAAGCTTTTGCTTATCGCATCCAAATTCCCTGAACTTTTGGTGCCTGAGACACAAAACAAACCACAGCTCAGCAGTCAAGCAGTCAAGTTTAACTCATCAGTGTGTTAAAGTCATTTGGGTGGGCCAGGCTGCAGAAATGCCCCCTAAAGTAGCCATTCCAGGAGCTAAAAGTACAGCTTTGCAGCAAAATCAGAATCTTTCCAGAGAGGCTGAAGCCACAATTTTTCCTCAAGTGCATTTAACAGACTCCTTCCTCTAAAGAGAAGCAACCACTTCAATATCACTGATAAAGTCTGGGTAGAGTTTAGGGAGAAGCTCTGGGTCTTTGGTTCCTCTTCACCCTTCCCCAACAACTCAGGCAGCCAAAACTCCTCCTATCACCAACCATGGGCCTTTGGTCATAGAATCATGGAATGGTTTGGGTTGAAAAGGACCTTAAAGCTCATGACATTCCACTCCCTGCCACAGTGGAACACCAAGGACACTTTTCACTACCTATTTTTAGCCCCATTCAACCTGGCCTGGAACACTTCCAGGGACAAGACAGCTACAGTTCTGCCAGAGCCTCACCACCCTCACAGAGGATTTCTTCCCAATATTCAATCTAAATTTCTCATCTTTTAGTTTAAAACCATTCCTTCTTGTCCTATCATTATCCTCCCATTTAAGCAGTGCCTCTCCCTCCTTTTCATAAGCCCCTTTAGGCACTGCTGTGGGCTCTAAGGTCTGGAGGCTTTTCCTCTTCAGCAACAACCTCAGCTTTATAAGGAGTCCACTCTTAAAAGCCAAACCCTTCCCACATGTTGTTACCCCTACAAAGAGCCTCTTGCCCAGGACAGATTCCAGGGAGACACAGAGCCTTCTGCTGCTGTTTGTGCCTCCCACAAACAACATCCTATTCTGACACACCACACCAGATTACCCAAAGCAACTGTTTCCAGAGATGGAGAAATCTACTCCCAGCAAATGGTCTTCCTCCTTACAACTCCTGTCAAGAGACTAAAACCCAACTGACCAAGCAACAGGGAACAAACGAAAAAAAACACATAAGGTTTGAACTCAATCCATGATGGGACAAACCAGTCTATTTCACCACACTGGGAAATGCCTTCATTTCAGGGAAACAATTGTCTGTATCTCCCTTTGGTTGCTGATCCACAATTTTTACTCCCAAGACAAACAGCAAACCACATTCCAGCTTTTACCTACACAGGTAACAAAAGAGCAGGCAGGGGCAGGAGGGAAAAGAGATAAAACATGTAAGAAAAGGGATCCTGAAGTATGCCAGCATCTGTATGAGGATAGAACAGACTGGCTGGTGCTTTCAAGGACTTCCATCTTCCTGCCATCTCCACAGCTCTAAAGAGAAGCCCAGATCTGGAGTAAACATTTCCCCAGTTCTTCAGCAAAGTGTATTTTCCAACCAAGAACACCATGAGTTTGGCTGTAGTTCAGCTAAACTCAAGACACACATCCCCACAATGTACAGGTCTTCACTGGGACACTGAGTAGTATTTCCTCTTGCTTTCCTTGGCTCTGTTCCTATTTTTAGCTCCCAAGGTAAGTGTGAGACAAGAAGAGCCATTAGAAAATATTAACCACCACCTCCCTAAGCCCAGAAAACCAGATAGCGGCACTTCATCTTCCACAGCGCACGTTCCACAGGAGATTTATCCTAATTTTCAAGGCCTGCTACAATGATCCAGTTCACGTGATTGAATAAGCAGCCTTGGGGCCTAAAGGAAAGGACACGACGTGCTGCCATTTGCCACTTGCCACTGTCACCTCTGCTAAAGCCTGGGAATGCTGCCTAGGGCTTGCATGAGGATCTAAGGAATCAACTTCCAATCCATCCCTTTAATGCCTACTACAGACAAAGGGCAACAATGAGAGCAAGTGGCTCAGTGTAGCCTGAAGGGAATAATACATACAAATCATTTGGATTTATTCTATTCCAGCTATGGAATAGCTACTGACCTGCCATGAGCTTCTTCAGCAGCTTCTGGCTCTTGTTGGAGTCCCGCTGAAGAATGTCCTGCTCTTCTTTAGTGCACACCTGAGGAAAAGAAGGAAATGAAGGCTTGGGAAGGACATCACATGGGAAGGATGTCACAGTTTGACTAGTTTCAGAGCCCCAGAAAACAGTTAAGGCTGTTTGAAGTGGCAGTGACAATCCACACCCCCTTCTCTCCCCCACTGACATGGGGAGGACCTTGTTCTTTACTAAAAGAGAAATGTAGAGTTTGGTCTCTCCCTGTTCTGTGGGTGGACATGTTGCTGACTGAGCTCAAAGGACAAGAGATGAGCTCAGAACCATCCCAGGCAGAACCACAACCCTTAAACCAGAGTTCTTCTCTCCTTCCTGGCTGCTGGGAATTAAACTGATCTTTCAAAATAGCAACCAATCTGCCTTCAAACATTTTTCTCTACCCAACTAATATTTTCCTCTCACGTGAAGAAGAATTTCCTCTGCCATCAACAACTTGTCCCCTTTCTCCAAAAGGTGTCCTTTGAACTGAATCTGGGTGTTAACAGGTATCCCAAAGGATCCATATTGTGCAAGAGTTGAAGGAAAAGCAGGGCACTGCCCCTGACAAGGTGACCAGGGCTGTGCCCAGGATGGGGCTGAAGCCTTGCAGAGATTTTGGACACTGGTGTGACACACAGGAGACTGCAGAAACCAGACAAGCCCCAAAGCCATGTAAATTATGAGGGAAAACTTCTAACAGGTTCTTTTCTTCCATGCTTTGGAACTCTGCAAGAGGAACTTGTACTTAAAGGGCTACTTCAGCCAACTTCTCCAGGTCCAAGTAGGGCAGTTACTCACCAGGGCACTGCAGAACAGGCAGGGCCCAGAGCCCTCCTGCTCACAGACAATGCGCCCACACTCCAGGCAGTTGTTGATGAGCTTGTGCTTCTGGCCCAGGCACTCGCAGGTGTGGCGGCCTGGGATGAGCACAGCCAGCCTATCCTGCCCCTCCCTTGTGTACAGGCTGACATACTTGGGCTTCTTCTTAGAGGAAATGCTACTGCTGCTGACTCCGCTGCTACTCTCTTGGGCCTGGGAAGGAAAAAATAAACAAACAAACTGTGCTCTCAGTGCAGCACTGGCAGCAGAGAGTGAGCACTGACCCCTGGGCAGGCCAGGAGGCTCAGACAAGTATTCTTCCTCACTGGAATGAAACTTGGACCAGGCCCCAGAATGACCGGAAAGACAAGCTCAGGCCTGCCAGAAAAGCTCCAAGGAATCCAAACAAAGCAAGGACACCAGGATGCACTTGAAATTTGCCATCCATGCCAGCTGGAGCTGCTCGGATTTCAGCAGTGAGCGCTGCTTTCTGTGCTCTGCACAGCCTCACACCTGTTTAACAGCCCCAAACATCAGCTCAGCTACTCCCAAGGATTATTCAGACTCTGTATTTGTAGCTGTGCACCCTGTGTCTGTTTGTGCCCAGACACAGCTGGTGGTGGCAGCAGGGCTGCTGCATTCACAGCCCTGTCACCTCCCAGCAGCTTTCCCAAGTCCCACCTGGCACAGCCACCTCAGTGGAAGTTTTCCACACAGGAGGGCTCAAGTATTGAGCTGTGAAATAAAAAAATTCTATTCCTCCTTCTATGATCTGGCCTCAGTGACTTTAGGATTCACTTGAGTTTCCATATGGTTTAGTGACAAGCAGATGCAGCATTTCTAGTCACCCCAGTAAAGTCCAACTGGTTTTAGTGCCACTGCCAGATTCAAACACTGCCACCATGAAAAAAAAAACCAAAACAAGGTAAAGTGACTTTGGCAGATCCTTCTCACTTGTTTTTTTTTTAAATTTTAATTAAGTTAGAAGGTAACTACAAGGAAATGGAACATCGCTGTCCACTTTTAACCCACCAGTTAAAAAATGTGATGTTTTATCCTACAAACACTTTTACAAACACTTTCGGCCTTTGCAGCCTCCCTGCTCCAAAAAGTTCAACTTAAAAACATGAATTCAAGTTCCACTCCTTACTGAGGAATAGCAGCATTTCTCAGGCTTTAGTGTTTCTATGCTCTTATTCCAGTTTCTTTCTGAAGGATTTCAGTTGCTATTTAAAGCTTTAATTAGTGTGACTGAGATAGTTTAACTACAGCAGGAAAGAATGTTCTAACCACTTGGTGGCTTAAATTCTCCACCCTCATATCTGATCTAAAGAAATCCTTTTTATTCCTAATTACAGCCTCAGTTTCCTTCACCTGCTCTCTCTTCTCAGGCTTTCTGGGGGAGAAAAATCCATGCTGGCATATTTGCTACCTGATGATTATTTTACTCCCAGTTATAGACACAAACAGGCACAACCTTTCTCCCCAGCCTGGTTATCATAGATACATGGAAATGGTTAAGTTGGAAAAGCTCTCCAAGATCACAGAGACCCATCATTAACTCTCCCTCCTTTCCTCTCTCTCTCCCTCCCTCCTTTTCTCTTCCTCCTTCCCTTCTCTCCCTTCCTCTCTCCCCAACTGACACATCCACATATTTTTTTAACCCCTCCAGGGATGGTGACTCCACCACTGTCCTAGACAATCCATTCTAGTATCTGACCACTATTTCCATGAAAAATTTTTCCCTGATATTTAATCTAAACCTCCCCTGGCACAGTTTGAGGCCATTTCTTCTCATCCTATCCCTTCTTTTCTGGGAGCAGAGCCAAACCCTATTCATCTGTCCCACCCTGTCATGGAGTTGTGCAGACCAGAAGGCCCCTCTGAGCCTGTTTTTCTCCAGGCTGAGTCCCTGCCAGCTCCCTCAGCTGCTCCTGGTGCTCCAGTCCCTCCCCCAGCTCCGTTCCCTCCTCTGGACATGCTCCAGCACCTCACTGTCTTTCTTGTGATGAGCCCAAAACTGACCCCAGGATTTGAGGTGTGGCCTCAGCAGTGCCCACCTGGGCATCACAGTCTGACACTCATTTCCACTTTCCAAACACAACTTTACCAGCGTCTGACACCCTCTTTCCCCAGGCTCCAGGTTCCAAACCTTTCCAGTGACCTCCAGCCTCCCTGGCATGCCCCCCACACTCACCTTGGCCAGGTCCAGTGGGGTTTTCACCTCCTCCCCATGAGCACTGGGCTCAGCATATGCCAGAGTCTCCTGCTTGTTCCTCCCTTTGCGTTTCCCCTTCTTCCCTTGGTCCCCAGCCCGCAGCACTTCTGAAGCCTCTGGAAGCATGAGCAAGCACAGAGAGAGGCTAGGTAAGTGCCAGCAGGAGAAAGACAGCCCTGGACTCTTCTCCATGACTAAAAATGGGCTTTAAACTGTCCCAACAATCAGGAATGGGACCGGTATCCATACAGGGATTTGTGGCATGGAATTGTTTGTAACCATAATAACCAGGTTTATTTGAGAGTTTTCCACTCTGTACCACTCACCATCCTTCTTCCGAAAGGCTGGGAAAGGCTCGGAGGGAAGCTGGACAGATTTCCTCCACCTGGTCAGCAGTTCTTCCACAAACCAGCTCTTCTTCCCATCAGTACCCTGAACAAGGTCAACAACGTACTCCCGGATCTCATCCTCGTTTGTGATGGACAAAATGTAGCTACAAGGGACCGGAGTGGATAAAAATGGGTGAGGGGGCAGATGCTCCGAGATCTAGTCCAGCGGCCTCATTGCACAGGTGTGTCATTTATTTTCCCTTTTCGGACCAGGTTTTCGTGGAAACTGTGGTATGACCATGGCAGGAGATGAAACGATAAGACCTTTAAGATCCCCCTCCCCCAACTGAGAGCAATCTGTGATTCTGTGACCCCACATCCCCGGCCCCCTGGCCACTTCTCTCCCCCAAATTTTCACCCGAGCGACAACCCCGGGCACAGATTCCCGACAGCTGCACTGACACACCCTGTTTCCTCCAAGCTGGACCGAGGAGCCCTGTCAGAGGGAAGGAGGGCCTCACCCGGGCCCGGCCCGGCCCGGCCCCACTCACCTCACCACGTCCTCGCCCACATCCAGCCCGAAGTCCCCGCGTAGGTGTTGGACGCACCAGGCCAGGAGCGCGCTGGGCGCCGCCATCTTCCGCGGGGGACAGGAAACGGCGCCGCACTGCCCGACACTCTCCCCTTCCCTTCCCCTCGGGAACGCAGCCGCGGAGCGACCGTTCCGGGACCGGTTCATAGAGTCTTGGGTTGGAAGGGACCGTAAATCCCATTCCATTCCAACCCCATGCCATGGGCAGGGACACTTTCCACTAGACCAGGTTATTCCAAACCTCGTGCAGCATGGCCTTGAACACTTCCAGAGATGGGGCCGCCATAGATGCTCTGGGCAACCTATGTCAGAACTTCACTGCCCTCACAGGGAACTTTTTCCCAAAATCCCGCCTGGGCAGGGGAGAGCGGGAAGGGGAGCGGAAAGAGGGCGGCCCCGCGCTTCATTGGCGGTCTGTGGCTACTGTCGCTGCCGGGGCAGGGCGGGGCCGGGCCCGGCATTGCTAGGCCGGGATGGCGCGGACCAAGGCGGAGCAGCGTGGATGCGCCTTTCGCAAGGGTGCGGGGTGGCGGGAATGGAGGGTGCGGTGCAGGGCAGGGCAGGGCGGTGCAGTGTGGGGCGGTGCGGGGCGGGGCGGTCGGGCTCGGGTTCTGAGTGCCGCCGCTGTCCGTCCCTACGCTGTCCCGTTGTTTCCGCAGTGTTGGTGGCCCGCGCTCCCCGGAAGGTGCTGGGCTCCAGCAGCATCGATGGTGGCAGGCTGCTGCCCAGCAAAAGAGGTGAGCGCGGCGGAGCTCGGCTCTTTCTCNTCTCCTTTCTTCCTCCCTCCTTCATTTCATTCCTCTTTTCCCCTCCCTCCCTTCCTCCCTCCCTTCTTTGCCTCCTTCCTTCCCTCCTCGCTCTCCGGGACTGACATCGCACTCCCCGCAGGTGACAGGCGCCCTGTGGGGCTGAACCGGGTCTGTGTGAGGCCAGTGCCCACCTGGCAAAGGGGCATCAGCGACTTCCTGAAGCTCCCATCCAAGGAGAACCGGGAACCCGACGGAGAAACACCTGGGACCAGCAGCCTGGAGTGGGTATTGGGGCAAGGGGAGGCATAAGTTAGGGGAAGCAAGTTGTGATTATTTTTTCTCCTTGAAACTCCAGTTCATCTTTGAAGGGGCAAGTGACTGCTGACAAGTTGACAGTGTGTCTCCTGACCTCTGTATCCTCATGGAAATGATGTTTCTCAGCGAAGTTTTCAAGGTCCTCTTCAAGGTTCCTGAAAATGGGTGGAGTAACTGGTAGTTGAGGCATGTTCTCGCTGCTCAGACATAACTTTGCCAGCAGAGCAGAGTGTTGGAAAAGCTTAGGAGAGCACTAACAACTTCTGTGTGTCAGGAATTGAATGGCTTTTCCAAGCTAAAACCTCAGAGATTAACCTGAGGCTAATCTCAGTGTAGGCTGCACTACTGACTAAAAAGGCAGCAGTGTAAAATGTTGTCTTACAGACACTCTGTTTTCCATAGAGAACTCTGTGTTGAAATTCTATTTTTCTCATCAAATACAGGTGTTTTCAAACTGTCATGGGGAGCCCAAGAGAATCAGCCCCAAACTCTTCTGCAGGATGAGCATACAAAGGCTTTTAAGTGCATCCTACCTGTTGATGAAATAGAAAACATTTGCTGTAGCACAGGAAAACTTTCATCCCTTTAATTTGGAGTTTGTTGGGCCAAATAAGAACGAGGTGGTGAGAGGAGAACACAGAGTTTCCCTATCCAAACAATTGGCAGCTTCCAGTGTTCTGGAAGAAGCAACAACTGTACTCACTGAATTGCACAAGCTTTTTGTTTCATAAGTTAGGCAGGTGGAGAGTCAGGTGTGAGATGGGAGTTGTGCAGCTTCCAAAGAGAAGTGTGGAACCTGCATGTGGTCCTTGGGATCCAGGACATGAAGGGACCTGTCACATGTCTTGGTGTGGAATGTTATCTTTCCAGTTTGGAAGGAATGTCTCTGCAGCTGCATCTGAGCACTCAGGATAAAGTAGCCCCTGTCACTCCTGATGCCTCAAGGTGCTGTCATTTGGGTCACATGGGCTTTTGGAAAAGGTCTTTGTTAGCCTTTCAAACTAGAGTTGGTTTCTGCTAATGCTTCTGAAATAATGCTCCTTACAGAGCTCAGCCCCTGCCGCTGGATCCTGCCAAAGATGGAGACTGCTTGGAGGAAGAGTAGATGTGATCTGACCTCGATTTTCAGGTTAAAATGCTCCTACTACTCAAGCTGGGTTTTTGTATCATTTTTTACAATTTTTTATAGCTTCCTTTCAGCTTTTGTACAAGACTATAAGTCTGAGACATGGTATGAACACTGGAGAAATTAATTAATTTTGGTTAGCATTTAATGTACATTGTAAACCACTGGCTTCATTTTTATCTTGGTTTGCTTGAGTTCCTCCTTCATGTCGGGAGGAATATGTCTTTTGTCTTTCATCTTCAGACTGACATGTGTTTGTCCAAGACTTGCATGATGGTAGTTGTTCTGTTTCTGAAAAGCAGATCTTCAGTTTTTCAATAAACTGAAGCCGCCTGAGCACACACTTGTCTTTATTGTGTTTTTATTTTAGTAAAAAATGGGAAACTGGATTTAGAAAGGTGGATGGGCAGCTGAAACTTGCTCTAGTTAGAGATGAAGTTTAATTAAAACAAACTGATTGTTTGAAAAAATCTGAACTCTCAAAGCTGGAGGAGCAATAAATGGCTAAAACTAAATAAAATTTGTCGTTGTGTGTTGTAGCCTCAGGGGGTGTCAGGGCCGAGACCCTGCAATCTCCTCAGCTGTTAGAGATATTCAGCTTTGAGCCTTGAGCAAGGCTGTTTGCATGAGAACCCCTCTCAAAGCAAAGCAGAAGAGATGGAGCTTCATATTCAACTTCTTATGGAGGTTTAATTGCAGCCTGTCCTAGAAATTTCTAACAAAGCCAGGGAGGATACTGGGAATCCACCTTTTATCTCTATCGGGTTGAGGCGGGTCAAAAGGTGACAACCAATAAAAAACACAGAATTAACATGAATTTGAGGAGCATGCTGAACAAGTAGCTTCTAAAAGCTGTCTTCTCTCCAGGGGAGAATAGGAGAACCACTAGCTGGGCCACTGTCCCCCACAGTTGTGGCTGTTATAACATTGCCACATAACTTCTGGGGTAATTCATAGGAAAAAAGCAAGCTGGGCATTGTGATAGGTCTTAATGTCAGGGGCTGTGCTTCTGGTCTTACTCAGAAGGTCCCTGAAATATCAGAGTATTGTTGAGCAGATGAAAAGGGGAATTTAGGAGGAGATTAAATTTAGCACATCAGGAGAGTTTAGTGGTAGCTCTCTTAGGTCAGCCTGGTGGGGAAAGCAGTGGAAACCTCTTCCTAAAAGGTCTATTGATAAAAAGCAGAGTTGTTACAAAAAAGCAGTTCAAGTTTGAGAAGCAGCAATTTATTTCTCCTTAATAAAAATTTTTAAAATGTTATGTAAATTAAGGGGGAAAATTTGAACAAGCCACAGACTTCTTTGCCCTGACACCACGCAAAACATCATCACAGTGACAGGTCCCACACTGGCACTACTGGCAGCTCTTTCCTGTCTCTTTGACCTGCCAGACCAGAATATCCTCAGTTCCATTTCTCAAAAAATGCCTGGGAGACAGAAAACACCTCTGGGGTCTGATCAGATCTACTCATCACCTGCATCCCCTCAGCTGTTATCCATGACGAGCTGTTCCATGAGGGCTGTGCAGCTGCCAGATGAGAAGGGAGAAGGATGAGGACCTGCTCATCAAAGAGCATCACAGATGCCAGAACGGTTTGGGTTGGAAGGGATCACAAATCTCATCCCATTCCATCCCCTGCCATGGGCAAGAACACCTTCCACTATCCCAGAGTGCTCCAAGCCACATCCAACCTGGCCTTGCAAACTTCTAGGGATGGGGTAGCCACAGCTTCTCTGGGCAGCTTGTGCCAGGCCCTCACAACCCTCACGGGAAAAAAGTTCTTCCCAATATCCCATCTAACCCCCACCTCTGGCAGCGGGAAACCATTCCCCCTTGTCCTGGCACTTCAGGCCCTTGTAAGGAGTCTCTGTTTATGTTTCTTGACATCTTCTTCAGGCACTGGAAGGCCTCCTTTAGGTCACCCTGAAGGTTCTCTTCTCCAGGCTGAGCAATCCCAATTCCCTCCGCCTTTCCTCCCAGTAGGAGCTGCTCCATTCTCTCAACATTTTGATGCTTCCTCTGGACTCAGTCCAACAGCTCCATGTCCTTCCTGTGCTGGCTTGCTCCCACACATCGTTAAACAGATAACATCTGATGGAGCTGGAACACACAAGGCTGTGGAGGGATGTGAGGTGCACAGAAGGAGCTTGGGATCAAATATGTGTCTCTGTGGTACACACTCACCCTGCTGGGAACCTCAGGAAAGAATAACACTTGGTATTAAGGGACAGCTGATTTTGCCTCTAATAAACAAATAAATATGCTTTCTGCACAGATAAAATCCAAATGTTTTCGTCAGGACCTGCAATCTTAAAGCTGAGTTTTTAACAGGAACAAAATGCAGGAAAAGGTGTTTACTTGGCTGCTTTCCTGCCCTAGTGGGAATGCGGGAGGGTGACCTTCAACCCACACTCCCTGGGGCTGGAGCTGATTTAGCTCCAGCTGTGCCCGTGCTGCTAATCATTCAGTCTATAGGGAAACTGGAAAAGCACCCAGCTCTTCTGAAAATGAGGGAAAAATCAGAAAGAGAGAGAGTGCTAAAGCTCAAGAGCTTCAGACAACCTAAATTAAAATGTAAAGGCCAGACTTACTATAATTTTAAGACCAGACTTGCAGGATGTTTCCACGTCCAAAACCTTGCCTGGTTGGTTTTTGAGTGTTTTTCCCAGATACTGTTGTTCCAATAAAAATCTCCTTAAAATGGCGCTGTGTGGGACTTAAAATGCTGAGAGGGCTGCACATATGCTGACATCTGTGCTGAAGGATTTCCATCAATCTCAATACATGCTTCAGTCATTACATTGCTTCACAATATAATTCTGGAGTCTCATGTGGTGAAGAGGGGTCATGCACAGTGTTGAAAATTAATTTATGGATAAATTGTCTGTATCACTGTACTGGGTATAATGTTACAGCACTGTTATAAATGAAGTCCAGTTTGTCTAATTCAATAAATCACAAGCTTAAAATTTAAAAAGCATTTTTAATCAAATAATAATTTTATATTAAAGTTTACAATCCAATATAAAATAGATACAAAATTATTTTATATAAAAGGTTACAATCCAATATAATAAATAATTTGCTGATGGTTCCAATAAAGCAGAAGCAAAACCAACCAGGGTACGTGGGTGAGATTCTCCCCCACCTCACGTACGACAAACAAAGGACTCCAGACACTTATATACTGTATGCTAATACATATTTATCAATATTTCTTTGTAAATCTCCTCCTAGTTTCAATTCCTAATATCTACATCACTATACTATACAGCACATGCCCTCGCTGTTGCTAAGGGCTCTTTCTGTACTTTTTGGGGATCTTTTGGATGAAGGCCGAGGTTTTTTCAGCTGCCCTCTGGACCACTGGCAGGTAGCACGTGCACAGTAAGCTTGGTGCTGTTAAATTAGTCCTATGTTCCAATTAAACTTTATTTATTACTTAGATAAGACCACTATTTTAGACTCTCCATGTGGAGTTGTCCCAGCTTCCTCCTTCTCAAGGTGTGTCCTGCTCTGGGAGATTCCACCCTGATGCCAGCTTTGGTTTGGGAGGTTTCCTGACTTCGTACATCCTAAGGCAATTCCAGCATCCTCTTTCTCACATACATCATTTACAAAGAAATCCATCTACTTCAGAACACTAATCACATATACTTTTTCAATTATTTTTTCCCAAAATATTGATATAATTACAGTTTAATCAGTATGGATCACATCCATATATCACAGCACCTAACAGGTTTTCTCTGTGAAAGGGGATTTCTACCGTTTTAGACCAAGAGGTGTAGTCCAGAGAACCTCCTAAGGGGGACAATCAGCTGGAAATCCAGTCAGTATTACTTTTATATCTTCAGAGTAGTTCTCACTTCTGAGGTAATTTTTTATAATTTTAAGGGATTATTCTATAATGCTATTTTGGTTAAATCCATATGAACGCCACAACTCATTGACAGCCCCTTCCAGTGCCTCAAGGGGCTCCAGGAGAGCTGGAGAAGGACTTGGGACAAGGACCTGGAGGGACAGGATCGGGAGGAATGGCTTCCCACTGCCAGAGGGCAGGGTTAGATGGGGTATTGGGAAGGAATTCCTTCCTGTGAGGGAGGGTGGGGAGGCCCTCTCACAGGTTGCCCAGAGATGGCCGTCCCATCCTTGCAAGCATTCAAGGCCAAGTTTGATGTGGCTTGGAGCAACCTGAGATAGTGGAAAGTGCTTCTGCCCATGGCAGGGGGTGGATTGAGAGGAATTTAAAGATGTTTTCCAACCCTATATAGCCTGTGATTCCAAGACATTTAAACACCAGTTCCCCAAGCTGACCATAGATGTCAGCAGCATCTTCAGCTATAAATGCTCGGCTACAAATGCTGGGCTGTGCCAGGGACGAGACCAGGCACCTACTGCCTTGGACCAGTTTTTTTAGGAAACGTGAAGAGAATATATAAATTTTTGTTTAAGGGACTGGAATTGCTCATTACCTGAGTCTGTGTTATCTTGCCAGGTAAGGAAATGGCTTCAACAAAATCACCCGCCACATGAATCCCCGTGGCTTCCTCAAATTGCTGGAGGGTCAGGGATGGGCAGTGAGGGCAACCCACTCCCCCAGCAGGTTTTATTTCCATCCCAACACATGGAACTTTCTTCCAATAGTCCATATTATTTATCTGACCCCTGACCTTGATGTTATAAATGAGGTCTTATTTATTTAATTTAATAAACCATAAACTTAAAATTTAAAAACAATTTTTAATTAAGTAGTAATTTTATATTAAAGGTTACAATCCAATATAAAATAGATACAAAATTATTTTATATAAAAGGTTACAATTCAATATAATAAATAATTTGATGGTGGTTCAAATAAAGCAGAAGCAAAACCAACCGGGGTACGAGGGTGAGATTCTCCCCCACCTCACGTACGACAAACAAAGGACTCCAGACACTTATATACTGTATGCTAATACATAATCCTCAATATTGTTTTTTATAAATCTCCTAGTTTCAATTCCTAATATCTACATCACTATACTATACAGCACATGCCCTCGCTGTTGCTAAGGGCTCTTCTGTACTTTTTGGGGATCTTTTGGATGAAGGCCGAGGTTTTTTCAGCTGCCCTCCAGACCACTGGCAGGTAGCACGTGCACAGTAAGCTTGGTGCTGTTAAATTAGTCCTATGTTCCAATTAAACTTTATTTATTACTTAGATAAGACCACTATTTTAGACTCTCCATGTGGAGTTGTCCCAGCTTCCTCCTTCTCAAGGTGTGTCCTGCTCTGGGAGATTCCACCCTGATGCCAGCTTTGGTTTGGGAGGTTTCCTGACTTCATCCATCCTAAAGCAATTCCAGCATCCTGTTTCTCACATACATAATTTACAAAGAAATCCATCTGCTTCAGAACACTAATCACATATACTTTTTCAATTATTTTTTCCCAAAATATTGATACAATTACAGTTTAATCAGCACAAATCACATCTACATATCACTTTGAGAACATCACAGCCCTGAGAGCACTAATGAGCAATAAACTGTTCTCAGCTGAGCCTGCTATTCATGTCTGAAGGTCCAAGAGCTCCTTTTGACATAGGCCAGGGCACCCACATTTTTCCCCAAGGGATGTTGGATATATCTACATCACAAATGAGAGTTCAGGGGTGCACTATTGGCACAACTGGGCATGTGTTTTGGCAGGAGCTCTTGGATGTTCCAAAAGCAGCTACAAAGTGAGTAAAGAAAGTGTTTAGGAGAAGAGATGGAAGTGTTTAGGAAATCATAATTCCTGAGGGACTAATATATTGAATTTTAAGTCTTATGGGGCAAAATGATCTTTTTTACAGGGCAAGAGAGAGTGATGGAGCAGATGTCATCCTATCTCATCCCCATAGCCTACGGCTTTTCGTTCTTCTCACAGGGAGAATTACAAATTGCTGCTGCTCCAGAGCACTTTTGAGCTTTTCCTGGCAGACCCCTTCTCCCCTCATGTCCGAAACAGGACAGATGGCACATTTCTGTTGGATTTAGCTGGAAGGAAGGATCTCCTGCTGCTGTCCCGCAGCCAGGGCTGCACAGAGGGGCAGCTGGTCGGCAGAGAGAGCAGATGTCTAGGCCATGGGGAAGCAGACAGAGGGGAGGGGAACAGGGCCATCAGCTGTCAGGCTGCCGACCTTTTACCCTGCCATGCGAAATACAGTGCCTAATCCCAGGGAATTTATCCCCGGATGAGAGGGTTTCACAGTTTTTTCTGATTTTCAAGGCCTTTTCTAAAAAAAATCTGTTGCTAGACCATGTCAAATTTATAGCCATGATTGTTGACCTCCCAGATTTTGGAGTGCAGCCTCCCTGCTGTGGACATTCTGGTTTGGAGTTCAGGTGCTGCCTGCTTATGATAAGGGAAATACAGTCGACTCCTTCTAGAGCACTACTAATTTTGGTAAATTCCAAACCTGTTCATGTACATTCCTGCTCTGGATTGAGTGGTTACAGGGCTGTTTCTATTGGAAGAGAGAAGGGTGAGACCTTGGTACCTTCTTGCTGAGTAGCTGCTCCTCTTCACTCACCTCTCTGCCAAAACATACACTTTTAAGCTTTGCTTTTCCTTTGACTTTGTTTTTTTTCCCCCTTTGGACATTACTCAGAAGGATCTGAGGTCTGTGTCTGCAGGATCCCCCCTGCCCACGCTGGCCTGTCAGGGTGGTGCCTCCTTGTGCCTGATCCTCAACAGGAGCTTCATTGTCCTTCCCGCTGTTCAGGACAAAGGGGAATTGTCCTGCCCACCAGCTCTAGCCACCCTGCAGCCACGAACCACTTCATCCTGACTGGAAATGCAAGAAGAAAAGCATGGTTCCTTTCTGTTCATAGTAAGGTGCTTGGGAATCAGGCTGGAATCTCACCTCTCTGGGCTGAGAATGAGGAGGCAAGGAACCTCCACTGGAGTGCTCCTCATCCACCCCAAATGTTTTTGAATCAGCTTTGATCCCCCACCTTCATTCAACACACAGGCTGCTGTTCAAATAAACTCCCAAGGGATTATCACAGGGCTAATGAGAATCCATGTGTTTAAAAGGACTCAGCAGATGAACTACTCAGACTAAAATTGATCATAAATAATTTTTCAGAATTAAGATGATCCTTGGGAGTGCCAAGAGGGTTCAGAGCAATAAAAACGGAAGCCAAATCGCAAAAATGCCTCTCCTTTTGATCAAATATATCGGCAATATTGTGAAATCCACATGATTATTATTTTCTACAGATAACAGCACAAAGAATAAGCCAAATAAACTCATTGAGGAGCAGAGGCTCAGGGTAAGGTTTGACAGGATGCTTCCAGGACAGATTTTTAAGGTGGCTGGATTGAGACATTCTGCTTTTGATATTGACAACTTAAAAGGTTTAATAAGAAATATTAAGCCATTGTTAAACCTATACTGAGCCAGCCGAGTGCATATAGCTCTTAAAAGGAAAAACCTGAAGTGAAATGTTCATTTTTATTGGAACTGGGCTTTGTTTTCAGGGTAACTATGGCATCAGGGAAAAATTTCCAAGCTCAGACTCAGGATTACAAAGTAGTAGGGGAAGTAAATTTTAACGCCTAAATTTTGGATCTGAACACATTTTCCAAATAAACCTGTAGTTCATCCTTTGTGGCGCCCATATGCTGGCAAGCTGTTAGGTGTGTGGCTGGATAATGTGATTGTCCCCAGGCTGGAAGCCTGCACACCAGGGAGGAAGGTTTTCCTCGTGGTGTTTTTAACCACTTTCAAGGAATGAACAACCTAATTGTGTGGAAAGTGTCACTGCCCATGGCAGCGAGGGAATGAGAAGATCTTTCAGGTCCACTCCAAGCCAAAGCAGTCCATGATTCTGTGATTCTATGAATATGCCCGTTTAAAACACTCATCTGAAAAATGCCAAGCTCTTCACCAGAATCAGTCTGGGAGCATCCAGATGATAACCCCAGTGGGTTTCTGCTCCTCTTCCATAGAATCAAGGAATGGTTTGTGCTGGAAGGGACCACTCCACTGGGTGCTGAACTCCGGAGGATGCTGGGCCCCAGTGGGATGCTAAGCTGAGTCCCAGAGGATGCAAAGCCCCAGTGTGTGCTGAGCCCAGGTTTATGCTGAGCCCGGTTGCTGCTGAGCCCCGGACGATGCCGAGTCCCAATGGAGTCCCAAGCTGAGCTGCGGAAGGTACTGAACCCTGGCGGGTGCTGCGCCGCAGTGGCGTGCTGAGCCCGGCTGATGCTGAACCCCGCCGGGAGGGGAGCCTTCGTGGCCGCCGTTCCGCCGCAGCTCCCGCCCGCTGCTTCCTCCTGGCAACGCCACGCGGTTTCCAGGGCATGCGGTGCCCCGGAAGCGGCGCGGGCGCGGCGCGGCCATAGGGCGGAGCCGCGCGGGGCGGTGCTGGTGCCGAGCGCTGCCGGGTCGGGCTGTGCCCGTCGAGCGCCGTGAGAGAGGAGCTGCGGCGGGCGCGGGGAGAGCAGCGGTGGCTCCGGCGGGCTCGGCGCTCCAGCCGTCCCGGTGCGGCAGGGAGGACTCCGGCCGAACGGGCGGAGGAGCCTCCGTGGGGTGGCCCGAGGGACCCCGGGTGGGGGGAGGTGGCGGGCTGGGGTCGCAGCTCTTCCCGGGGTGTGGGCGAGGGGAACCGGAGTGGGCTCGGAGTGCTGGGCTGGGGCTGGACTGATGGGGGATTTAAGCCGAGGGAACGTGGCAGCCCGAGCTGAGGGTCTGTCCCGGGAGTGCGGGAAAGGGACCAGCCGGGGAAGGAGCTGGAGGTGCCTTGGGAGCTGCTGAACCTGGTGGTGTTCCCAGTCTAAGCAAGTGAAGTGCCCAGTGTAACTGGAGTCATATCAGCAACTTATTTGTGTGAAGAAGTTATGTATTTCCCCCCCCCTCTACGTCTGGGAAGTATTTCTATATGCTGTTTGGCGCACTGTGGGACTCTAAGGATTGGGGTTTGTTGTCTTATCCAGATCATGGAATCGGGATGGTTTGGGTTAGAAGGATCTTAAAAGTCATCTCATTCCACCTCCTGCCACTGGCAGGAACACCTTTCACTAGACCATGCTGCTCCAAACAACTTCCAAGCTGGCCTTGGACACTTTCAGGGATGGGGCAGCCTCAACTGCCTCAGGAGGGTGACATCTTCCCTTCCAAATGTTTCACTGCCACCAACAGTCCCCTTTAGCCTTTCTCAACAGTGATTCCTCTGTTCATGGGAAGTCTCCTGAGCAGAGTCCAAGCTCTGTTGAGTTGCCTCCCGTGCCTTAGTGTAATGTTTTCTACCTTCCTCGTTTCTGGGCTTACCGTGACCTGCCTGAAGTCCCACTGTCACAGGTGTGACATCAGACTTGACTGTTTTTTTACTAGTGACCTCATGCCTGTCAGCTTGTGCAGCCACTCCCCAAGTTCTTCAGGACCTGCCTTTTCCTACTCTCAGCTTCCCAGCTGCTGGCTGTGATTTATACAGATAAACCATCTCTACATCTCTGGTTCAGTGCTGTGTTGGTAACTCAGTCTCTGTTGGGAGAGGATGGTGAGTGAACTGGGAATCATGAACTGTGTTCCTGTTGAGAAGCTCTTATCAAATACTAGCATTTTCCCACAGATGCATTTAAAAAAAAATAAAAAGAGTCTTTGAGTTATGAGTTTGCAGTGATTGAGGCTGCAAAATTCCTCAGTGCTTGCTAGTGGCTCAAGTTTTGGAAGTGCCACCTGGGTCATGAAGTATTACTGATGAGAGAATTTGGGTTTCATGACATTGCTGTTGTAGAGAGATGCATGTGCTGGTTATTTCCACGTGGAGCTGGCTCACACTGGAGCTCTTGGAGTCAGGGATGAGCTGAAGGTGCTGCCAATGATAAATATTAGCAGGAGTTCTTGTTAGGGAAAGTGGCTGCTGGCAAGGTGTGACCAGATAAGAAAAGAATTTAAATAGTACAATGTGCAGTAAAAAAAAGCATTATTAGTAAAAAAAACATGCAGATGTACTTAAGAAGAGTGCGGGATGGAAGTGAGAGCTGCCAGGGAAATCTCAGTTTCCATGTTGAAGTTCTGGCTGCCAGTGTAGTGGCACCCCAGCACCGCTGATATTCCAGCCTTTTGGCAAAAACCTTGCCAACTCCAGTGAAATTTTAGGCTATTGGCTTGATAAAATCAGGGTTTATGCTCACACTCTACATAAACACCTAAGCTTTTTTCAGATACAAGTGTTTCTTTAAACAGTTCCTGCCCTGAAATCACTTTTCCTGGACTTGGCTGGTGCCTTTTTTATTCTTCAAGAGCTGTTGGGTTGTGAGGAAGAGGAGTCTCATCTCTCTGCTTTCTTCAGCAAGTCTGTAACTGTGTGTTTTCAATTGTTGGCCAAAAGCCCTCCTCACAAGTTTGAGCCAATGTGAGCTTCTTGCTGTGTTTTGTGTAAGTTCTGTTTTCTGGACATGAGGGCTGGGAACTTGCACCAGATTCTCACAATAAATTTATCTGTGGTTGGTACATACCTGCCTGTGTTTATGCCAGATTTTCCTAGAAATTGGCTCTTCTCCCTGTTGGTGCTTTTGGAAAGCTTGGCCCAGCTGCTGGCTCCTTATTTTCAAACCACACAGTCACTCTTTTCCATGTTCTCTCTTGCTGTCTTCCCTGCACGTGTTTGCTCAAAGCTAACCCTTGAGGGGAGCAAGGCACAGAATGGCAGGGGCAGGCTCTCTGGGATGCTGTGCTATGCCATGGAGAATTTCCTTTGTGCTGGTATCCTCCATGTCTGAGACAGGTTGGTGTCTCTTGGGTCATGGCAAAAAGCTAATATCTTGTCTCTTTCTTTTTTCCTTGGATTAAAGAGCTTTCCAGTTCATAGTACTGTTTCTTGTGAAGTCTGAAGTGTGTGACCTTGCCTCATTCTGGCCCATCTACCTTGCTGTTCCATGGGAATTTTCATGCTGTTCCAGTTCTCTGTATTGGCAAAAACTTGGTTTGCTGTGCCAGAGTCACCAATGGAAAATACTCTGGCAGGTTAAGAACTCCACTCTGAGGCGAGTTGTGAGCTGGGCAAGATTGGCCCATCCTAGTCCACAGCCACTTGCTGCTTTTTCTGCCCTAACACTGCTCCCATTTCCATCTCTTAGGAAGCAATCAGCTGCTGTGTATTTTGAGGTTGACAGATGAAATCCTGTGTAATGCCTTAAAAAGTGCTACCAGATGAGACCAGAAATCCATCTGGTCTGGTATCCTGCTCACTGGTAACCAGGAGCAGATGCTTGGGGAGGGGAGAGCACAATCACAGCAGATCTAATCCAGGGAAGTAGTGCTTTATTTTTCTCTTCCCAGCAGTTCATGACCTCTCTGAGCCAGTTGAATTTAGGAACCTTCACGCTTATCTTCATGGTATTCATGATTTTAGGAAAACACTTTTTCCATTCCTGGTAGTCTCTTGGCTGAATTATCCTCATATATTTAAACTTTCTGGGGCTCTTCTTGTTTTCCATGTCATTGCCAGCTCTGCTCCAGCCTCCTTGGGACAGGTAAGGCAGGAGAGGATTGGGCACAGGACAATGGGGGATGTTTACTGAGGTACTGGATTATATTTATGGTGCAGGTACCTCTCTAGAGGTATTTTATCCGATATTATAGTCTCTGCAATTACAAATGTTGTGCTTATTAGTGTGTTTGTTAGTGATATTAAAACCATGGAGTCATGGTTTTTTTGGAATACTCTGCTGTAGTCCTGCCTCTTCGGGTTGGCTTGAGTTCAGTCTGTCGTGTTTCTTGAAGTTGATGTTAGGATGGTTGTTCCTGATGTGCTGCTCTCTGAATTGTATCACCCACTCATATCACGAGATTTTACTGCAATTCCTTAGAGTCATGGTTCTTATTTACTTCTCATCCTGAATTATTCAGAATAGCAAATGTTGTCATCTTAGTAATACAGCTCAGTGTCAAGCAGAATACTTTAGTGAGTCCCTTCTGCTGCAAAACAGACCAGTGATATGTTCTTCTTCCTTTTTAACCAGTTATTTATGTACATGAAAGATTTTCCCTTTTATCCTGTAGTTCTTCTCTCCAGAGAGCTTTGATGGATTCTACCATGTTGTATTCTTGGTTTTTTTTCTGTGCAGTATATCAGCTGCTTTTCCCTTGTTGGTATGCTCTGTCCACTGCAAAAGGAAAAAGGAGAAGGGTGAAAAAGACAACAGCCTCTTGACTCCTGGGACATGGGTTCATTTTGTACAATATAATTAGCCCTGCAGCAATTTAGGCTGGTCTTTAGGCCAGCTCTAGTTTGCCCAGCATGGCTGCCTGGGCTGGGGTTGCCCAGACGCTGCTGAATTGTTCTGTGGAAGCTGGGCCAAAAGACTTTCAGGTACCAGCTTTAACCAAGGGCACTTCCCCATCTCCTCCTGTGTGTCTTTGGATTAAAGAGAGGCTGTTTCTGTCACCTCATTGTCTTTTGCCACCAAAAGCCTGATTTCTGGGGTCAAGCAGGGAGAGAGGAGATGGCCAAGCTCAGCAGAGTGCATATAAAACATAATTTTAATTTTTGGGAGATGTTGTCTGTTGATTCATTAACACGGTAATGGATTGTGTGACTTCTAACCCTTTTTCTTACTAAAAGCTTGTAAATTGAGTGTTTGTTTCCTTCTTGGACATTTAGCCTTGCTGTACAGATGGGTTGGCTTTGATTACTTGGTAAGATCACACTGTAGGGCTCACACCAATATTCCATCTGCCATCCAAGGTGAAGGCAGGAATTAGTTTAGATGAGATGTTAAAATTAAATTCTTTGTGAGTGTGGTGAAGGCCTGGTGCAGGTTGCCCAGAGAAGCTGTGGCTGTCTCATCCCTGGAAGTGTCCAAGGCCAGGTTGAACAGGATTTGGGGTACCCTGGGATTGTGGTATGTGTCCCTGCCCATGGCAGTGGGTGGAACGGGATGAGCTTTATGGTCCTTTCCTGTCCAAGCATTCCATGGTTCTATGAGTTGCTGCTTCTGTCATCCGCTCCTAGGGAGCAATCACTTTTTGCTATTTAAGATCTTGGTCCTGGTGTCACACACACTGACCTGGCATTTGCTCTGTTGACAAGGAGGGATGTGGGGCCTGGTTAACACTGTGTGTCTTGCTTGTGCAGCCCACTGGTGACAGTGTGACAGCTGCTGCTCTATCTTTCTGGTTTAAACTTGTAATTCTGATTTACAGGGGATTTCTTGTTGGCACAAAAAAACTTGAGTTGTTGGTGTTGGATGGTGTCAGCTTAGGTCCTCTAAATGTTTGCTTAGTCCTTTTGGGTTTTTTTAATGTCTCCTGGCTCCTCTACTCTCCACTGTGTTTGGAATGAACTTATGTCCACTTGCAGACCAGACATTTGAGTTTTTCCATCATACTTTTAGACTTCCAGCATTTGTGAAGAAACACTCCTGACCCTTGTTTTTGTCTTTCCATCTGACTTGCACTGTGTTGATTTTTTTTCTAGCTGTGGATTTTCACATGGCTAATTCTTGTCCCATCTGTAGGAGTTCTTGAGAAGATGAGGCTCTTATGAATCACCTTCTTTCCCCTCAAAGATGCATCCTCTTCAGATATACTCTTCTCTGGATCTGCTGGTTTTCTCTACTTATCTTCTGCAATGTCAGAGGAGCCTTTGATTTTGATTGCAGGGGCCACTGTCATGATGCTGTTTTGATCCATTCAGTCCTTTTTTTGGACAGACTTCCAGTTGTCCCAAAACCTTCTCAGTTCCTGAAGAATCCAAGCCCAAGTGTGAGAGCCCTTCTTTGAGATGCCATCACACAACTCTTGCTCATTGCCTTCTGATTTTCAGCCTGAATTTGCCTCTGGATGTTTCCTTCTTTGCTAGCTTACCCTTGCAGACAAGAGCCTGGAATGCCAGGACAAGGGGGAATGGCTTCTCACTGCCAGAGGGCAGGGTTATATGGGTTACTGGGAAGAAATTCCTCCCTGTGATGGTGGGGAGGCCCTGGCACAGATTTCCCAGAGCAGCTGTGGCTGCCTCACCCATGGAAGTGTCCAAGGCAAAGTTGGAGGGGGCTTGGAGCACCTGGGATAGTGGAAGGTGTCCGTGCCCATGACAGGGGGATGGAATGGGATAGGCTTTAAGATCCTGTCTTAAAGGGATTCTATGAAGTGGTGAAATCTCAGAATTGTTGTACCTATTTCATCTCTATGTTCTACACTAACACCCCCCCACCTTTGTTTTTTACTTGAGGGAGGAGATATTTGAACTCATTGTTAAATGCCCCATTTAATTTCTGGTTCATCAGACTCTCCCTACCTTTTAAACAGTCCTTTTTTTCCTATAAATTGGCAGAAGCAACAATGGAACTGAATAGGGGTGAAATTACCATTTTCTCCTGGCTTTTCATATGTTCTTCCTTCCTGTCAGATCCATGTGGAGCAGCCCATCTCCTGCAATGGATAGGTGTCTCTCACCTGTCTGAATCTTCTGGTTTGCTTTGCTCATCTTTGAGCAAATCTCTTCCAGAGAACAGCTTAATAGCCTGAAAAGTTGACAGTGATTCCACCCCCAAAATCAGCCTGACAGTTTGTGTTGTGGAAGACAATTGAATAGCTTGGATTTGCTACTCTGAGCATTTAATGTAGGAATTGGGGATATTCACTGGGGAGATGGGAAAGTTGTTTTCCTGTTTTCCTGTCTGCCTCTGCTCTCCTTTTTTTCTTTTTCTTTTTTTTTTTCTTCCCTTCTTCTTATGGTTCTATTATGATGTTCCTTTAGGCTGGGAATATTGAATATTGTGGCTTTTTACAAAGATGTGAAGGTTTCTCTGCAGTCCCAAATCTTTTTCCTGAGGTCACTGTGTCTCTGTAGCTCTCTTAGATGAGTTGGCCACATTGTGTGGGGTGCATTAGAGGAGGCCACATCATTTATTAAATATCCTAAGTAGCTACTGTCCTATATTACATGTTTTAATGTCTAAAGATAAAGCCTGGGGAGTTCATGCAGTTTGTGCTGAGGTTAAGAAAACTCAGATACCTGCTTCCTACAGAGCTACTCCTTTTTCCCAGCTCACAAGGAATCACGGTGCATCAGTGCCAAAGGTGGTTAAATCAAGTTGTAGGAGAAACCTGTTTGAACTCTGTGAAACCAACCTGTCTGACATGTTTCCTGGAGCTATTTATTTTATGTTAGAAAGAATGGTCTCTTCCATCTTACTGATTTGCTGTGGAGCTCAGTTCATGCTTTAACTCCTGCCATACCCTGGGCTGATCCCCTAATGTGGGCAGTGGGACGAGGGGTGGGGGATTCTGTCCGTCTGAACCTGCTCAGTTGAGACCATACCTGCCGAGCTGACTCCAGCTCTAGGATCCAGTATCAGAAGGATGTGGAGCTGCTGGAGCCAGTCCAAAGGAGGCCAAGGGCTGGAGTGTCCTGCTCTGGAACCAAGCTGGGAGAGCTGGGGGTGTTCATCAAGAGAAGGCTCCAGGGAGACCTTAGAGCCCCTTCCAATGCCTAAAGGAGCTCCAAGAGAACTGAGAAGGGTGTTGGAACAAGAGCCTGGAGTGGCAGGACAAGGCAATATGGCTTCCCACTGCCAGAGGGCAGGGTTAGATTTGATATTGGGAAGAAATTTTACATCTGTGAGGATGGTGAGGCCCTGGCACAGGTAATACCTTGTTTGTAGACATAAGCCAAACTCAGTCTTCCTTTGTTTTGCACATTCATTTCTGATTAAAAGTTGAAAGATAGATTTCAGATCATTTCAGTTGTCATCCTTCACATTAATGGAGGGCTTACAACAGGGAAAACTAACTCAGGAAATCTGTCTGCATCTGTCTAGTCTTGCCCCCATCAGGTATATAAATCAGGTATATAGATTGACCATAGACTCATTAACTTGTTCAGGTTGGCATCATCTTTAAGATCATTGACCCCAGCCATTAAGATTACTTCTCTCATATAAAATTCTTTAGGTGACTTCTGGAAGAGTAGCAGTTTGAAGTCTTTCAAACTTCCAGAATTCTTCAAGCTTTCATTCCTCACTCAAAATTCCTTCCAGATCTGACTGCTGTTTGTTTTGGTCTGTTAAAACAAATGAGAGGAAGTTCTCTAAAATACATCTTTAATATTGTTCATTGATGGTGACAATTCTGGCAAGGGAAGAGTTTGACTCTTTCTCAAGGTTGGAACAAGCTGCTTCTTTGTGCAGCAATCCCATCCTGCCCGATCTTGGCTGTCCTTAGCTACCTTGTAACTGTCTTCCTTTGTAATGTGCAAGGCCAGTTTAGTTTCTGCAGCTTATTTTTATTTCCTAGATCTTAAAAGAACAAGTTGCAATGAGCAAATGAAACTTAAGAACCTTTAGCATCTTATTTTAATGAAGCAGAGGCCGCAGGCTTTGTAGTTGTCTCTTTTCAAGTCCAGGTTAGACTTCAAAGGGCCTTTAGGAGTTTCATGCTGACTCATTCTTGCTGTCCCTTTTTGGCAGGTCACAACACTCTGGTTTGTGCTGGGGGAAGAGACTGGGGCAGCACGTGCTTTAAGTAACTTCATAGATGGAAATAAACACTTCCAAAATACCTACTGTGTGTTGTTCCTCCAGGTAGTGAGGTTCTTGAAAGTGTTCAAGGCCATGTTGGATGGGGCTTGGAGCAACCTAGTCTAGTGTAAGATATCCCTGCCCATGGCAGGAGTGGAACAAAGTGGTCTTTAATGTCCACTCCAACCCAAATCAGTCTATGATTTTATGATTATGATTATTATTATTATGGTTATTCCCCACCCTGATTTTTTGAATTTTGACATGAATAATTTTCATTCCCCGGTTGATCTCTTATTTTTCTAGCCATGGCCTACCTCAGCTGGCTTGCCTTCAGTGCTGGGTTGGATGCTTAGGAGGCCCTTGGGTTCTCCAAATGATCATCCTGCAGCTGACATCAGGCCTGTAGCCACTTTGGCATCTGATACTGCTTCCCAGCTGTCCTCTCTTTGGAAAGGTTTTGACCAGTTTCCTGTTCTGAAGCAGCTCTGCGCAGTGTTGGCAGTGCTGAGGCTTCAGTTTGACTGTGATAGATGTAGTGTCAGTGTGGTAAATCATCGCTAGGCTGTGCTTTGTATCTCTGGGGGGAATATCTCTGCTCAGATCCCTGGTATTGTG
Organism: Anthoscopus minutus; assembly: GCA_013399455.1. NCBI lineage: Eukaryota > Metazoa > Chordata > Aves > Passeriformes > Paridae > Anthoscopus > Anthoscopus minutus. Next base: position 181,710 of record VWYI01035368.1, read on the forward strand.
TGATTAAAACCCAGGACTGATATTAGGCTCCAACAGAGTTCACAGCTCTTTGGTTTTGTGTGGATTTGCTGGGTTCCATGCTGGTACTCGGTGTTCTTTATCCCTTCTAAGTGTTAGGAGTTACTGGGCACGCCAGAATGCCCTTGCCTGTCAAGATCTATGACTGAGTGTGGGATGTTTTGGAACCACTTATTCTGTTCTTCCTGGTGCTTCGACTTTAAGGGGACAATGTGATTAAAGACAGGAGTTTAGGGGGAACTGGGCTGCTGTGGTGATAGCTACAGGTTTTGGGCAGGAGGACCTAGGGATCATGGCTGCTCCTGGCTGGGGCCTCTGCAGGGACAGGTCTGGTAAGACCAATGGTGTTCAGGGTGACTGCTGGATGTTCAGGTAGCCTTCTGTATCACCATCTGTTTGCAGAGGCGTTAGGGGATGGAGAGTGACTTCCAGATGCCTTTTGGAACATATACATTCAACATTTAATGTAAGAAGCCTTGTGCCTGGTTGGACTTGGTGCAGTCATCTTAGTAATCCTGGCTTTGTGTACTTGAGCTAATGCTCCTGTTTGAGTTTCTGGCATCAAAATAGGTTATTGAGCATCTCTGAAGGCTCATAGGTCTGAGGCAGATAGTTCAGAAATTCCTCAGTGGTGTCTTGAAACCAGATTCTTTGCTTTCTTGCTTTTTTCCTACGAGTAGATTCTTGCAGTGATCCTGGACATCAAACCTTAGTTGACTGCTGTGGTCCTTCTGTGGGGTCATGCCTGGTACTGATCCTAAGACCTAACACAGTTGAAGAAGCTGAGTCATCCCTGCCTCTTTGGCTTGGAAAATTATTAAATGTTTGACAAAACTGTTGGCTGAGACACTTTTTGGTAAACTGGGACTTGTTTCCACAAACTATTCAATGAGCCTCTGCTAACATTTGCAAAAGCTTGGAATAATCCCTGAATTCTTGTCTATCTGCTCTTGTGTAGCTTTTAGAACTGTAGTGTGAGGTGAGGTAGAGGAGGAGATGTGCTTGCTAAAGAAGTGTTCTAAAATATATTTTGGCCAAAACTCCATCTACTTAATCTTCTTGAGCTCCTCCTGCCAGCTCTGAACGTAGTAGTTTGCATATTTGAGCAAAGCAGCCCTAAGAGGATTGAGGTGTCCTGGTGCTGAGTTTGTGGGGTACTCAGAGACAGCTTCTCTTTGATGGATTGGGATCGAGCTCCCCATTAATAGCTTCAAGATCATTTGCAGTTAAATGGAAGTCTTCCATGGGATTTACCCTAGGACCAGCACTCCACACCAGTATCCAAGCTTCCCATAACTAACAGACTTGCCTGAGGCACAGGAGGCTAAATTTAGTCTTCCAGCGAGCTTGGTATGACCTTGTGCTGCAAGGACTTTGTACTTGCATCTCTCTCAACACGTAAGCACTCATTTTGTGTGGTGGATGGGGCTTTGAGGCTTGATCATGCCAAACAGCTTTTTGTATTTGTCATTGGCCAACGCTTCCAGTGTGGCTATTGGCAGGAATTAACTCCAGGTCTGAATGCAGTGCAAAAGGTTCATGAGTGAACTACTGGTACAAAGTCATCCTCACCAGTGGGTATTAAGGCTTCAAAGACATGGTGTGGTGTGTAGAGCAGATTACTTGGTAACAAACAATTCTAATTGACAGCTACACTAAAGATTAGGACTTGAAAGTAGAAGCTGAATCAAAGTAGATTCATATAGATGCAATTTCCAAACTGTGGGAAATGTAATGTTTGCCTGCAAGGTAACAGGAAGCTTAACTGTGCAAAATAACACTTTACTTCAGCTTCTGGGAGAAGTTTGTAGCATGTGTGAGATGGTGCACAGAGGTGGCCAGTTATGGCGTGTGCTTCCTTGTGTGGGTTTGCCTCCTTGTGTGAAGTGGGGCTTATCCTCGTTGTTGAACTTCAGCAACTTCTTGTTGAAGCCGTTTCTGAGTAAATAATGTAACTCAACTTGTGAGCATAATGAAGAATATGCTTTCAGTGTGTACTCGGAGAACTTCTGGAGCTCTTGTGCAGTCCTCCAAAAATGCCAGACTCCTCTGAAGTTGGCAGCATGCTGTTAGCTGAATGGGAAAATTGCTGGGACATCAAATGGGATTTTTGGGTGTTTGCCATGCTGTTGAGGAGCACAGTGAGTGTTGTGGGTTTTTTGTCTTGTGAAAGAAACTGTTTTGCAGGTGAGTGGGCAAACCCCTTTTGATTGGTATGGGCATGGCTTGCAGCTGTTGGGATTCATTTCTCTGGCATTGACTTGGTTGTTGTTGGTGCACTGGTCTCTTGCTTGCTACAGGTAGTACACATTGTTTTATTTTTTGGAAGGCTGAAATATTAATCTCATTAAGGATTAGGGTGGTTGAGTAATACACTGAATGAATTGCAGTGGGTAAATGTGTGACTACTCGTGTTGTGCATTTCTGGTCATTGCATCTTCACCAGGGCTGGAAAACATACAGAGAGAGAAAGTGGAGTTGAAGGTGGATGAGAAGCTGCCTATCCTGGGCAGTCTTAAATGCCTGAGACTCTTGGGATTGGGAGGATTTCTTTAAAAAGCAGGAAGCAAACTCCTGAATGTTGTTCTAGAGCTCTGTAGAAGCTGTTGGTTTAGAAAGTTGGACAAACAAAAAGAGTGATTGGACAAACCCAGGATCAGTATGTCTACAAAATGAATACTGGTAGGACTGGGCAGTTGTGTCTATGCCGACATCTGTAATCTGGAAGCGGCAGATCCTCGAGCAGGCTGCAGAAGTTTGCTGCTCTCTGGATCATCCTCAATTATCATGGATGGAATTGAAACAAGTGTTTTCCTACTATTAATTCCACCTTTATGAACCTCCTGCCTTTCCAGAATCCTAGGGCAGCATGAGGAGGTGGTATTTCTGAAGCTCTCTGGAGCATGCCTTAGGGATTCTTACAGGAGGGGAAATCTCCAGCTGTTTCCAGGATACTGTCTGTATCTACAGGTCTCCCATGCTGTGGTGTTGAAAGGAGATTTGCTGTACAGTGTACCGAGACTTATGAGTAACAGCATTCTGGGGGGGATAGGTAGAAATGGAAAGGAGGGAAATAAAATTAGAAATTAGGGATGAAGAAAAGAATTGAACATAAAGTTCTTGGTCCCTTTAAAAGGGAAAAATTACTGAAATTCCATCTTTCTATGCAGAAAGTGGGAGGAGGTGATCATAATGTCTCTCTTCTTCAGCTTTCTCAGTGTGGGATCCAGCAGGCAGCTGGGCTGGCAATCAGCTGATAGCCCAGAACGGGTCAGGGACAGCCAAGAGTGAAGCAGCACAAGTTAATGTCCTACTCTGTGTCACACTAATTACATGCAGTGTGTGTATATATGTATGTATATATAGGGGTGATCCCAGTGTGTCCCTGGGGCTGTTTCAGTTGTGTTTGTGTCATGGCTTACCAACTGTTGGTTGCTTTTTTAGCTTCCTAATCTGTGCCTGCTAAAAATCTAGTTTTAATCAGACTTTGACCTATTAAATTAGTAATTTTAAGCACAGATGAGGAGCTGTTAATATAGTTTCATACCTAAACATTAAACTTCGTGTTTCAGTACTTTCCCCGGGGTTGAAACATTGATGTTCACAGATGGAAGTCTTTTTTGTTACCTCTGCAGTGGTACCTACTTTGCCCAAAAGGGGAGATTTTGTCCTGCCTTTCCCATGTACTGCTCGTCAAACCTGTTCCTGAACTGCCCTGGGTTTCCAACCTGGCACAGAGCTCTCCAGGTATTGTTGGGTTGGTTTTCTCCCATTGCTATAATGAGTTAGACTTGCTCAGCAGTGCTTTGAAAAGGGGAGAAACCACTGGGAGTTCCTGCAGCTCTTTGGTTGGTTACTCCCTGTTACAGAGAGTGCATGTGGGTTTTCCTTCAGAGATGCTGTTTTGTCCTGGTTGGTGCCAGTTCTAGGCTGCAGGCATCTTCCCAGCTTTTGGAGCACAGATGGATTGTTGTGGGGTTCACACATGGAGGAGGGACAACCAGGAGGGAAAACTAGAAGCAGCAAAAAGCCTGAGGTCTCCTAAAAACTTGAGGAGCAGCTGAGAGGCCCTGAGAAAGCTTAGTTTAGTGTCACTCCCTCTCTTTAGAGAGTCATGGTGTCACCTGAGCATGTGATGAGCTTTCTAAATCTCTTGAGTTACGAAAAAGGATCTTAAATATCTACATTTGGGTTACTGACTTGTGCTTAGGTCTGAAGAGGGGTAAGAGCTGAGCTGGCTGTGTGAAAGAGCATTAAATCAAGAGTCTGTTAATGATTGAGTAAACCCATGTGGTAAGGGGGGAATGTGGAGCAAATCATCATAGCTGTGCAGGTTGGGAGCAGTGAGTGCCCCAATGACTCTGTTATTCTTTCTTCAGAAGCATGTGAAGAACTGAAGCAGCTCATCTTCAGATGTGAATCAAAGAGATCTTGCAAGAAAATTCCTTAGAATAGATGGGATTATTTTTTTTTAAAGTATTACTTCACAATGGTCCGGGTTGAGATTGACACCTAGAGTGTGAACTTGGCCATGGCTGACAGCAAATGCTGTTTAGTACAACTTTAAACTTAGGAGTGCTTTATACCTCTTCCCAGAGGCATTGGGAGTGGCAACATTTCTTGTACAGATGCTAGAAGGATATTAACTGTGTGATTTATGTAACCCATGCAGGAATCTTTGGAAAAGAAGAAAATAATAATAATACAAAATATGAGCAAAGTGCAAAATGATAATGGTAATACAGAGTGTGTGAGCTATGTACTGTGTGCTTCAGAGAGGGGTATAAGGCGAGTGAGTCCTGTGTAGAGACATTTTGGGCAGATCTTGATCAGTCTTCCTCAAAGCCTTTTCCATAAGATAATGAGAGTTCAAAATCCCACTTAAATATTTTTCATAACTCAGAGTTTAGTCTAGGTGGATGCTCTGTTTCGACCCTTCTGCGTGAACTCAGGGCCCCCAGACCCTTACTGGGCTCTGTCATGGGGTACCCTCTGCTCTTGCTTTACAGGAAGCCAAAAAGGAAAAAACTCCAGTTCTTTGCAATAAAAAGAGTAAAAAGCAGGTGTTTCATATTAACATATATGCTTGTTTTTCCCTGAGCCACATGCTCTCTTTTTTCCAGACTACTGTTCCTTGCACAGTATCTGCAGCTGCTGCAGGGGAAAAGGTTAAATCATCTCAAAGTGAAAAGTAAAATACTTCTTGGGTGGGCTTTCCTTGTTTGAGTTTCAGGCTCAGAAAGCAGTACCAGACAGGTCAGGGTTTGGGAGCAGAGGTTCACATTGAAGGGATAAATTAGAGTTCCCTTCATGAGCATTCTCAGCTGAGCTGTGCTCTCAGGCTGAGGTGTCACCAAACCATATCATATGGAATGATTGCTGCTGGAAGCACACAGGGCAGCTCAGTGCTGGGAATACTCAGGTGTAGTCAGGGAAAACATGTCATGAAATTTAATTTAGAATAAGCAGGCCTCTATTCCTGATGAGTCAAATATTTAAAGAATCTCATTCCATGGTGTTCATGTGTTGCAGGTAGACTCTACCTGAAGTTGCCTTCATGTTGTCTCTAAATGTTTTATTCTTGTATTATCTGGGGCGTTGTTCTGTTCCCTTTCATCACAAAGATGGTTGGCACCAGCTTTGAAGCCTTCAGTATTTTGCTATTAATAAAGTATAGGCCCCTGTTATGTGTTAGGGACGGGCAGCTTACTGGGAGTATCAAACCTTCATGTAGTGGGATTGCATTTAGCATGGCATTAGGTAACTCCAAAAAATTTTTGCTGTTTTCCTTTTGTAAATATAGTATTGAGATCTAGACCTGTTTGCAGAATTCCCTTGGTGTGTTGGAGGTATGCAGATGTGCTGGTTTTGCTTTGGTTGGTATTTAGGCCGAAGGAAGAAAACCCCCCACCGAAATTACTTTTCTGAGAGAAACTGTTGGAGAGCTTCCTTTGTGCCCAGAAAAGACCAATAGCTGTCTAGTTCTGAGAATTGACAGCTTTTTAAACCATTGAGAAGCTGGGTCCGCCTCTGTTAATACTACATTTTTAAACCCGGGAAGCCCGAAAAGGCCCTTCTTGCTTCCCGCCTCAGAAGGTGACAGGGCTCTGCTGGGGCCGGCCCTGCTCTGCCGCAGCCTGCGCGGCCTGGCCAGGCCCAGCCGAACCCCAGCGGCTCCCGGGCAGGGGATGGGAGGCCAGGGGGGCCCCAGCCAGAGCTGGGACAGGTCACAGCTGCTGAGATCTCCTTAACACCAAGCCCTGCCTCCCCACCACGGCCTCCCAGCGCCTACTGGGCAGAGGGAGGCACCCATCGAAGCCTGCAGTCATCACCTTTTCTGCTTGGCCACGGCCCACTACCTGTAGGCCTGGGTGAAATGTTAACCC
>VWYI01035369.1:0-11864 GCA_013399455.1 Anthoscopus minutus
TTATTATTTTTATTATTATTATTATTATTTTTATTCCTTCCTTTCCTTGGGAAAAAGAAAAAGTGAAACTAAACTTTAGCCCTACTCATCACTGAGAGCTGCTCTTTGCCTCCAGCCCTGTGGATGTGGTGCTGGCTGCAGAGTTTTTCCCAGAGTTTGGGTTGGTTTTGGGTTATTTTGGGGCTGGCCAGGCCGTTGTGGGGCAGTAAATCTGAGAGGAGATGACAATCCCTGATGTCAGCGCTGTGACCTCTGCTAGGGGACATTTCTCTTGTGTTTTAGGGCTCGCAGGCTTCTTGAAAAAAAAAAAATAAAATAAAATAAAATCAAAATCTCCAGTTCAACAGAACAGCAAAACAAAACGAGGGAAAAAAAAACAGAGCAAAGTTTAAGGCTCGTTAAATACCTGATAATTATTGATGTGGAAAATCTGTTCCCTCAGTTCTCATCATCCCAGCAGCAGCACAGGGTCTGGGTCAGTAAAAGCTGATTTTAAAGGCCAGATCCCAGTCTGAAAGGCTGATGTTAACAGCCAGGCTTGCTCATGCAAGGCCAGCTTTACTCATTCCTGCAGACCCCACAAAGAGTTTGCACAGGAAAGAAGGAGATTTTTGGGATTGCCCACCCCAGCACTCCTGCAGGACAATTCTCTGCTTTATTCTCCCTTTCACTCCATTTTTTATCCCTTTATTTCAGCTCTTTGCCATTTCATTTATTCAGGAAAAGCCTCTGGACCTGCCCCACAACCTGTAAATCAAATAAAAGCACAAATTCTGAAGGGTCGGACCCAAATCCCCGCAGCTCCATCCCTTCTGGGAGCTGGGAATTTTCTGCTCCCAGTTTCCTGCAGCACCAAGGAAAAGCTTTGCAAGGAAAGCTCTGCCCACAGCAGGAACAGAGCTCAGAGCCCCTGAGAACCACAAAAAAAATCTTGGTTTGTTGCACTCAGAGCTTCCCAGAGCAAAATAAAGAGCAGGAGTCAGGCCAGACGTGAAGAATAATTTGGTCCAGTTAACAGTGGATATTGCTTTTAATAGAAGGGAGTTTTTTAAATTCAAAGAGCTATGCCATGAGTGGATTTTCAGCTTTATCTAAAACCCAGCCCAGGGAAATTAAAATATAAGAAATATCGAAAAATATCTTAGAAAATCTAAAAAAAAAACCTTAAAAAATCGAAAATAATCTTGAAATGATCTTAACTTTAAAAATGTAGAAATATCTAAAAAAATCTTAAAAAAAAAGTCTAAAAAGCTTTTTAAAATCTCTTTAAAATCCATGGCCTTAACTTCCACTCCTTGAGGGTATATTTATTACTTGAGGGTATAAATCCAGCTTTGCTCAGCACATTCCTGCCCTGCCATGGAGAAAAGAAAATGGATCTCTGATAAATAATTGGCATAAATTTGATCCAAAATATTCTTCTTCTGTAACCAGCAGGCTTGGGGAGGTTCTGAAGTGCAGATCTCACCCAGGCTTAGGTTGGGAGCTGCCAATTAAAAGATGCTCAGGGAATGGAATTCCCAACATGGAATTTCAGCCCCAGCTTTGGCTGGTGGGATCCTCTTGATGCCCCTGGCAGTTGGATGAAATCTTTTTGTCAGGAAAAATAAAATATTCCTATTTTTATCACCCCCAGGTGATGCAAACTGTAAATATCCAGCCTTGCTGATGCATCAGAACCCAAATTATCTCCGGGGATAGAATTCTGGGCAGGTCACAAATCCAGCTCCAATTTCACTCAGCAAATATTTAATTTGTCATCTGCTAATTAACTGAGTAGCTGGAATGTTTTCCAAGGTGCCCAGGAAAGTTCCAGGCCCTTTCAGGAGGTTTTAAATCCAGTGATGCACTGCCTTTGGCTCAGGGTTACAGGGAAATGTCCCCAAATGGAATCTGAGTCACTGCAGGTAGGAATTATCTCTGATTTTACAGCAGAGAGGGAATTTCTGAGCAGAGCTCTGAAGATTTTTCTCGTGGTTCTTTCTGTGTTTTCCTCTGCTCTGTCCCACGCTCTGATCTCTCACTCTGTGCTGAAACAAATTCCACCTGATTTCCAGCAGGGGAGGAGCTGGGCATGGCCTGGGGTATTTCCCCTTTTCTGCCACACAAAGTGCCTGACTTTATTTACTGCATTTGCTAAAGGCTCGTAACAATTCCAGCATCTCTTAACTGGCAATTTCCACTCTGGAAATGATTCCCTCGCCCGTTCCTGATCCTCTCTCATTCCAGTTCATCTTTATTTAACCAAAACTTCATTCCTGCAATTTATAAGCCCAAGGAACCCGTTTTTTCCTTCAATTTGAAGCCATTTCCAGCCATTTTCCCCTGCTTCCTTTTAACCAGGATCCATTTTAACCAGGTCAGAGTAAATAAATACAATTATCGACGTTGCTGGGCTATTTAATAACAGCCAGTTACCTCTGCAGGGTAATATATTAATATATCCTGAATGGATTTAAAAGGAAGGTAACTCAGGATCATGGAATGGCTTGGGAAGGATCTTAAAAACCACCTCACCTCACCCCAGAATCCATGGCAGGAACAGCTCCCAGCACCCCAGACTGCTCCAGGCCACAGGAATTCCCAGGAGCTGCATCTCAGCACTCCTCCCTCAGGGCTGCCCTGGCTCTGCTGATGCCTGGGCACTGATAATTATTGAAGGCTGAATAATTATCAGCAAATGCAATCACAGAACATCCCAGCTTGGAAGGGATTCCCAAGGATCAAAGCCCAGCTGCTGACTGGGGTTGTGTGGTGGCTAAACTGGGTGTTTATGGTGTATAAATTGCAGTTTACATGATTTTTAAAAGATATGGAAACATCAGCTCAGTTCAGGTGGTTTTGCCCTGTCGTTCTTTCAAGACAGCAAAGGGGAAGTTAAGCTCTACTGGCATTAAATCTAAGTTTAAGAGATTTATAGGGGTTTTAAGATTTTTTAAAGAGATTTAAAGGCTTAAGTTAATGTGCATTGGAAGATGTTTGAAGAGCTCTGTCAATGCTGGAAAACTCCTTTATTTCTTTGAGCTGGCAAAACCTTTATTAGGAAATAAAATTCCCCACGAGGACTTGCCTGCAGCATCACTAAATCAATATTTACTCTTGGAATTCAACTCCCCCATAACTGCAGTAACATTTGGAAGAAGTCCCCACACTCAGCTCCTCTTGCAACTAATTAATTGTGGCACCATAAATACTTCAGAAAGTGCCATCAACAGGTGGCTTTTGAGCCACTCATCAGCTTGAGATTTTTATTTCTTCACGTTTGATTGCAAGGCAAGAATCGCTGCTGCTCCCAGAGCTCTGCTTTGCACAGGAATGGAAACCAAACCCTGCCAGGCTCTCAGGGAATGTCTTCCCCAAGCATTTGCCCCCAGGACAGATAAATTCGAGCCCAACCTTTAGCTCCTGCCAGTGAAGCTGCGATGTCTGCACACAGGAAAACATCCCAGCAGCTCGCCCTCAGCACAAATCCCGATTAATGTCACATTAACTTGATGTCACTCAAGCTCTGGTGAAGTTAATTTGGTTTGAGCCAGCAGGAGCTGTGTCCCCAGCTCAGGGCTGTCATCCAGCCCTGTGCTCCAGCACTCTAAATTCACCATTTCCTTCCATTTTAGACCTTCAACTTCCGTGGGAAAGGCCCAAAAATTCATAAAATCTGCTGGTGCAATGAAATCTCTGATCTCTGCGAGTACTGGCAATTCTTTATCAGTTTAGCCTGAATTTTCCCTGCCGTAAAATCCCTGAAGTGCCTGGACAAGGTGGGGTGGAATCCTTGGAACAGCACAAGGCAGAGATGTTTTCAGGGATTGTACTTCATCATTCCTGCAGGATTTGGAGGTTTTTAGTCCTAAAGAAGTCCCCCACTGGCATTTCTGGTTGGAAACTCTGAATGGAAACCAAGGGGCTTTTGGCAAGCAGGGAACTGAAGGTTTCTAAGGAATTTAAACCAGATCTCGCTCCTCACACTGGCTTGGCAAGGAAAGCATCCGGAATAGGGTGAGAAGAGAAAGAGAGTCCCCAAAACATTCATATTTGAGCTGCATTTCACAGAAACTGGCGATCACTTTGGATTTAAACCAGATATTCCTGCTTTCAAGGTGAACATTTGCTGGTGGGAATTAATTTCTCCTCTCAAACACAGCCCTAGGCCAGGCTCAGAGCCCAGCACTCCCCAGTCCCAGCCTGACCTCTTCTGACCTAGTGAAGAAAATCAGTTTAAGCAGCACCCTCTTGACGCTGCCTCTTCACCAGGCAGGGAAATTTGGTGCCATTAACACCAGCCTGAAATCGAATTTGGCATTTTCAGCCCCGTTTTTGCACCTCAGGGTTAATATCATGAATCTGCTTTAGCTTGAGCAGGTTATAAAATTCTTTCTGGAGCTGACAGCTCCACATGAGAGTCCTCAGGGTGGGAGTTTTGGGGGCAAAGTTTAACAAGACCAGGAAAATTTGAGGAATTCTTCAATTGACAGAATCATATTCTGAGCTGGAAGGGACCAAAGGATTAAAATCCAAGTCCAGGACATCGAGGCATCCCTTTCATAGATACAGAATGCAGAATTTCCTGATGTCTTCAGGAAAATTTAAACCTGTAGTAAAATCTGGGGTTTTTTTCTCCCTCAATCCCCATTTTTGGATCAGTTTTCCCAGGATAACAGCACAGCAAACAGGTTTGTGTATCCCTGCCACGCTTCCCATCCCCAGCGAATCGGTGTTGGGCCAATGAGCAATTAGCATTAATTAGGGGAGCACTTCCTTCCGCAACTTCCCAAAGACATTTTCTCTTCTAGGAAAAGGAATCCTGCTGAGTTCATGGTCCCAGGCTGGTTGGTACAAACCAAAGCAGGTTGGGATTAGTCCCAATCCCAGATTTTCCATGCCAGGCCCAGCTCAGCCCTGCAGAATCTCCCAGACGTTCCTGGAGGAATTGTCCTGAGACATTGGCGAGTCTGGAATCCACAGAAATCCAAATAAAAACGGGGTTCCAAGTTCCCAACTGCTTTTCCAGTTCCATGCATCTATTTACCTTTTCCCAACCATTTTTGTGCTATTTATTATTGAATATATTTTTATTATATTAAAACCAATATTTTTTTTTTCACTTTTCCCTTCTTAAATCAGCATCTTCTGCCTTCTTTTCTCCTCAACATCCCTTAATAATAATTCCCAGTGGTGCAAACTGATTCTGAGCTGACTTGTTCTCCTCACCCTCCGGAGTGGGCTGGAAACTGAAACAGTTGACTCCCCCCCAAAAAAAAAATTAAAATTAAGAATAGGACCTGAAAAAGTCAAATTATCTTGAGGTTTTGTGCAACCTTAATGCACTTGGAGCATTAAAGTGACTGTGGGGAGTTAAGTGTTGTCATTTTGAAGAGGTTTAATGAAAGCTGGCCATGTTCCCCCATTAAATGGATAAAAGCTTTTCTTGATCTCTGCCGAATTTCCTTCGCCTGTAACTCTATCCCCTGTTAATCACCGCGTTCTCTGCCTGAAGCGCTCTTTAAACACCCAGGGAGCTGAACAGGGCGTTCTCTTCCAGCGGCCCCGAGAGCAAATCCCACATCGGCCTCCTTCCCGTGCCCCGGCAGGGAACCACGAAAGGGTTAAAGACAAACAGAACAGATTTCCAGCAGCAGCAGCGAATTTTTACCTGCGGCCAAAATCCAGCGAATGCAAAGCGTGCGGGGCTTTGGGGGGTGCCCGGGACTGAAAGGGAGGGAAAGGAAAAGAGAGAAACAAAGAAAACATTAAGAGTAAAAAAACTTTCGGTTCTTGCAGAGCGCTCGAAGGACGCGGACAGAAATGAACAGAGCTGCAAAATGCTGGCACGAAATTAATGCAATCATAATTTAATTCGGGAATATTCGGGTTGGGTTCTAACAAGTGGTTTCAGAAATTAATTCGGGAATATTTGGGTTGGGTTCTAACAAGTGGTTTCAGAAATTAATGCATATTCTAATTTAATTTGGGAATATTTTAATTTTAATTTGGGAATATTTGGGTTGGGTTCTAACAAGTGCTTTCAGACCAGAAAGATGAAGTCCCAGAGCTCTTGTCCCTATAGCAGAGACTCCACTCAGCACAAGAACTCTACAAATAGCTGAGCTTCCACTTCAAGATAAGCTCCAAAATCTGGTTTCTAACAACCTTTGTTGTATCCAGAAAAGGGTTCCCTGCTACCTCCAGCACTGCTCTGAATCCTTAACTTCTTTTTATTCAATTTTTCTACCTCAGCTGTGCTGGTGGTGCCAGAAACTTCACTGCACAACTGTTTTGAAATGTATTTTCCCCTGGCATTAATCATTCCTTTATCATGGTTGTGCTCTGAAAATAAACATCCTAAGACCACCCTGAGGGTGGAAATTTGCATTGATCTGCAAGACACTCCTCCAGCAATGCATTAAATTCTCTGTACTCAAATGTGCCGAGGTTTGAAGTGCATTAAATTTGTGTCAGGAGTTCCACACTGCTGGGAAAGGAACTGGAAAAAAAAAAAATCCCTGTTTAGGCCCAGATTTTTGATTCTTGAAGGTTCCTATACACAAAAACCACTGAAAATATTCCTAATTATGAAATACAAATGTTAGTAATTACTTTATTAACTACTTTATTACTCATTTATTAATTACTAATTTTACTAATTACTGATTTTAGCTAGGGAGAACTGCTGTCGGTGCATGTGATAATTCTGGAGGTAACAGAGGAGAAAGGAAAATCTCTGAGCTGCAGAGGCAGCTGTTGAATCTCTCTCCATGCTGAGCCGAGGTCTCCACACAGGAGAGGATAAAATCACTGCAGTAATTTTTCTGCAGCTGAGACAAATCCAAATTGATGGTCAGTCCCGTTAATCCTGCAAATTATATGAAGTGTTACTCACTCCTCAGCATTTTTATTTTATATCATTTGTCAAAATGGATCCAGTTCTTCCTGGCCAGGCCAGAACATCTCCGTGAGAACCAGCAGCGTTCCAGGAACATCGGGTTCTTATTGTCCTGCTCTGGGCTGTATAAATTCATTCAATGCCAAAAGCTTCTCATTCAGGTGGTTAAAAGTGGGGTGAACGTCGGGGGTTCCGGACAGATCCTTTTATTTTGGGGGGGAATAACAGCAGAGAAGAGCTCAAATAAGGGAGGAGCAACAGATCCTTGTGCTACCGCTGGAAGTGTCCAAGGCCAGGCTGGAGCAGGAAGGTCCCTGCCCATGGATGGAGGGATGAGAGTTTAGATTTCGAGTTTTAAGGTCCTTTCCAACCCAAAGCATTCCCTGATCTGCAGAGGGAGATGTGGAAGGTGTTGCAGGTCCTTTCCAGACCTTGGTGTTTGCGTGATTTTGGTTTCTGAGACTCCAGTTTGCTTTTAAATATCGCGGCTGCAGGAAGCAGCAGGCAGAGCCCCTTTTGGAGAACCTGGGAACCTTTAATCTGTGTTATTTTGTGATCACACCCCTTTGGCAGGGACTAAATTACCTCAGGAATCAGAGGCGAGTTATATTCCTAATCCTGAAGAGAAGACGTGGAAAAAAAACCCTCTGGGAAAGATTTTCCAAATGTTCAATCAGGAACATTTTTTTCTTCGGTCATCAAAAAGCACAATACTAAATATTAATATTTGACTGTGATAGGAAAATTAAAGCAAAATGTTTACTGGCTTCAAGTTAAATATTTTACTCTTGCTGAGGAGAAGAAATTGAAACAATCCAGCAAAACATTGCAGTGGGGACAAAACTGCTTTTTCTCATGGGGTTTTGCTGTCCAAACATTGGGAGCAGCTCTAATAAACATCTGCATAATGAGTATAAACACGTCTGCACTAAGCAGGGCAGCAGAATTCGGGGGTTGTTTGTGCACAGAATGGGCTGAACATGGGCAGCAGCTGCTCAGCTTTTCACCACCTCAACCCTGGGGGATTTTGGAAGGGAAAAATCAAATTGTGCTCAATCCCGAGGGCATTTGAGGTCCTTGTGGGATGTGGGGTGCTGGACATCCCAAAATTTCATTTGTAACTCAAGGTTTATTCACATGCAGTGATTCCATCCATCCACTTATGAGGTGAATAAAATGTGGGGTGGTTTTTTTTTTTTTTTTGGCTGCAGCTCATTCAGCCTCTCAGAAAATGCAAAACCTCCAGGAAAATGATCCCTCAGCCCTTTTCAGCGAGGACTTTCCAGCAGTAGCTGTAAAACAAATGTTTGCCCATGGAGAGGCTGTGTTTGTTCAAGGCAAATAGAGAATAAATCAGGGAATAACTCATGGGGTTGATGCCCAAGGCCTCTTTTGCTCCATGGAAAACTCTTGTCAGGGTCCCTGTCCCCTCTTGGGGAACACAAACTCTCTCCCTATTTTTAGATCTGGCCCTAAGTCAGGGATGGATGGAAGGAAAACAAGTGGGGTAAAATTAGGATGTGGAGTGAATTGCCCACCCTTTGTGAAAAATGCAAGAGGAGAAATCATTCCTTAGGAAATCGCATTTTTTTGTTGAAAAATGAATAATTTTCTTTGGGATGCCAAGCTCAGCAGGTGGGGAATGACATCAACCACTGAAAAACTCCAATTTTCATTTATTTGAGCCAAAATCTATTGGCTAATCTCAAGAAATAATATTATTTGAAGTATCAGGGACACTGAAGGAAATGTCGGCAAGGATGAGGTGAGGCAGGGGTCTGATGCACCCACAGCATCCTGGGGAAATTTTGGGACATAGCTCTGCCAAACTCCCCAATTTTTTTCTCCCACTGTGCTCCCAGAGCAGGTGACAGGACCTCTGGGACTCTCCCATGGGTGTCCCCCCTCTCCAGGGTGACATTCCCCCCTCCCAGAGCCCCAAATCACTGAATCAGTGCCCATAAAATTCAAAATTCAAAATTCTGATCTCCAAAAATGGTTTGGGATCAGCCTCGGAATTCCCTGATGGATTCCTGAGTGACCCCGATGGTGCAAATGCCTCCTGTAACATTGGGAATTATTTCAGCTGAGCTCTGCCAGCCCAGGAGGGGAGCGAGATGGGTTTGGATTTCTTATTGACCCCCCTCAGTCCATTGATGAGATTTATTAAACAGAATTGTAATAAATATTGTGCTGGTTTGTCTCATTCTTCAATAAATGTGATAAAACACAGGCTCTGTCTCCAGCATTTTTATACTGGATTGACTTTTTGAAATACCTGCTGGAATTACCTTTTACAGCAGCTCTCTCATCCAAAATTTCAGCAATTTTAGCAGACTTTTAAACAGCAGAGGCAGGAGGAGGAGAACTGTTGATATTCTGATATTCTTCCTTCAGATACAGAAGCAGGGAAGGCTTTGCCACACAAAACTCAGCTAGAAAATGCACAAAGTGATTTTCCAAAGTACAAACCCTGCTTGTCATATTTTTACTCTCAGCCCACCTCTGCAGCAATCCCTGAGAATTCCTCCAGTTCCTGGCTCCGAATTCTGCCCCAAAAGCAGCAAGGCTGAAGTGGAGATTTGGAATTAAAGCTGGATTTCAGCTACCTGAGATTCTGCTGATCCTTTCTGTCCCCACAGGGGTTTTAATTAACACCAGGCACTGGAGGGACTCCAAGCTTGGTTCAGGATTTAATTGACAAGACTAATTGACCTCCCTAAAGGGGATCTTTAATACAGTAAAAATAGATCTAACATTATCTAAATATATAAAAACATATATAACATAACATATATACATATATAAAACATATATAACAGAAATATCCAAGTTTGTCTGCAGACTCACTGTAATGATCTCAATTTTCCCTTTTAAAAATGCTGCTATTGACTTTTATCCAGGAATTTTTCCATCTCCCTCCATAGGATGTGAAATGTTAATCTGTTACTTGACAGTAATCTTTGCCAGTCATTAACAACATCCCCTCAGTAAAAACAGACTTATTCACCACAGATCCACACTCCAGACACTTCCCAGTTGTTTTATCTCGAAAGGATTAAAACACTGGCAAATATTAACTTTAATCCACTCTAAGGGAGGGCATAAATTAATCCCAATTAAGCCTCAGCAGCTGTAATTCTTAGCTGGATGAATTATCTCTTGGGGATTCTTGCTGAAGAATAGGGCTGAGTCATGGGCATCCCATTTCTTCTGGGCTGCAAATCAACACGTTGAGCACAGCAATCAACCCAAAATATGAACTGAACAATTCTTCTGTTCCAAAATCAATACGAGGAAATTGATCCCCAGCCTGCCCGGGCTTTATGGCACAGTGCTGGTTCTGCAGAACAATAAAAGGCTCAGAGCTGTTTGCAAAGCAGGAGGAGGAGAGCTTTTATTAGGGATGAAAACACCAGGAACCTGTGGCACGAGAGCCTGAGAGCATTTGGCTCCTTTTTATCCCAGGAAAACTGCAGGTTTTTATCTCCAAGGCAGCTCAGAGTGCTCAGCTCAGGAGTGTTGGACAACCTGAACATCAAAGGATGATGAACAATTTGGGGTGGAGGGATTTCTTTGGGACCACCAGCAGCACCTAAATCCACTTTGCCTCATTTGCACAGCACTAAACGTTCATATCTCATTAATTATCACCTACATGGGGTTAATTTCTATTTATTCCACTCCCAGGAGTGCAGCCAGTGGTGCTCCAAAGAGACGTGAGTCCTAGTCCAGAGTTTTAAGGATTTAAGAGACCCTATTTTGATTGGAAGGGCCCTGATTCAGTGGATTTTGGGATGGAAAAGCCCTCCAGAGGCTTTGGGGAGTTGTTGGATAAATGCTATGTGTGCACAACATGCTGGGAGTTGCTCCATGTGCACCTTGTGGCAATGAAATGAGCACAGAGTTCATTCTTTCTTACAAACTCCTTTTATTTAGAGGCTGGAAAAGTTTCCAGCTGCCACCACATACCAAAAAAAATTGTTAACGGCTGAAATTCCTTCTTTTGTGAAATTCCTGAATCCTGACTGATATCTCACTCCAGGTTTTCTTCCTGTGCATGTGCAGTGCAGGGAGGAGACTTTGGGGAAAGGCCCTCATGTAATGCAGCCCATAATAAGCAGCCATTAAAGGGATTTAATAAAATATCAGCCTCATTAAACCAAAATGACATAAACATCATGTCATGATGCAGGAAAGAAATGTTCTAGTTTGGCTCCAGGATTGTTGTTTACTTGTTTGTTTGCATCTGAAATAATCTTTACCCCAATTTCCCAGTTTTCTTCCATAAATACACAAAATATTAGCTGGCAGCTCGATTCTGTTGGAGCTAAATATGGCTTTTTAATTTCAGATAGATCTTTTTGCTGCCCTAAAATGGCAATACGTGTGCAGGGCCATGCTTAGCGTGAGTAACAGATGTTGTGCCTGAAATACTCCTGTAAACAAGGCCTTGAAATGCAAGGTTTGGGAGGCTCAGACTATAAAAAACAACACACAAAAAAAGATCAGTTCAGTTAGGTCATTATTGGGATCATTATTTCTGTCTTGGGGTGCCGAATCTGAATCACCACGTGACTTCCCAGATTGCTGGAAACCATTGTGGAGCAGGAGCTGCTGCCATGGATATTTATTCCAGGAGCTGCCTTTGCCTTTATTCCCTCCAACAAACCCACCCTCACCCAGGACTGGCCCATTTCATGCCAGGTCACACCAGGGGACAAATCTCAGGTCCCCTTCCTTGTGCTGGGAGGTGGCACCAGCCCAAAGGCTGCCCTCAGCTGCAGGAAGGCACAGACAGCACTGGGGCAGGGTTTAGGCCTGGCTGGCTCTGGGGCAGGGTTTAGGCCTGGCTGGCGCTGGGGCAGGGTTAGGCCTGGCTGGGGCTGGGGCAGGGTTTAGGCCTGGCTGGGGCTGGGGCAGGGTTAGGCCTGGCTGGCGCTGGGGCAGGGTTAGGCCTGGCTGGGGCTGGGGCAGGGTT
>VWYI01035370.1:0-62445 GCA_013399455.1 Anthoscopus minutus
TCCTGAGACTGTGGCACTTTGAGAATAACCTGTCAAACTCTTACTCATTTTCTCAAATACTGCACAGCCTGTTCACTTCCTCTGGTACTTCCTTCATCTGATGACACAGCTCATCCACAACAACACGCCATCTGAAAAGGAATGATTGTCAGCCCCGACGTCATGGAAAGGCATCAGGCATTCCTGGCAACCTGAGACCTGGAGAGCTACATCTACAGCCAGAAGGCTGGAGGCCTCTGGCACAGCTGGTGCAGCGCCTCCAGCAGCTACAGATGATTGTGCTCTGCAGATGCCAAAACCACACTGCTAGGATAGGGAATGAAAAGATTTCTTTGACCCTTTTTTCATCAATTACTGAGTGTTCACTGCCTCCACTGGCTGCTCCCAGTTGGTTGAAGAGGAGCTNGGCACAGGAGCCATTTCTGCTTGAACTGTTTGACAACTGCTGTGCCATGCCCTGCTGTGTGCTGTGCCGTGCTCTGTGCCGTGTCAGCCCACCCTGGCTCACATGCCAAGCTCCTGATTGCTTGGGGTCCCTACAGGCCCCTTGTGAGAAAGTGCAAACAGCTGCTGTCCCTGCTGGCTTTGCCCACGCTGAGGGAGCTGATCTAGGGCAAAACACCAGCTTCACATGGGTCTCTGGCAGTAGAAATTCACCCTGCTCACTGCAATCCCCTGCTTCACTGCAGAATCCCTGAAAGATTCTTTTGGCAGTCCTAACAGAAGGTTTGTGGTTGCTACTTGGTCTGCTCTTTGATGAGGCTTATGCCAAAGATGACTTTGTTTTTGAACACTATTTTGATCTTATTATGGAAGTATTTCACTAGATTTAAGTATTCATTTACTGTACTTTTTTTTTCTTTTAAGTGCATACAAAATAAAAGGCATATTAATAGATTAAATACTTTGCAAGTACTCAGTTTCATAAAAATAACAACTTTACAAATTCAGTATTTCCTCACTCAATAATACAATTTTAGTATTTCTACAGATAGAAATCAAAAAGGAAAAATTTAATCCACAAACATATTTTTATTAGATAATTGCTCTATGCTCATAGCTTCTATTTAAAAAATACTCTGATGTAAACCTATTTCATTTACCTAGTTATAAATTCAAGAGCTACTAGTATCTTTATTAAAAATAATGTTTTCTAGAGTTTCCAAACTCATAGTAGTTCTCAAAGGGCTTTTAAATACCAAAACCCTAACTGCAAAATAGAATTTTGACATAGGAAAATAAATTAGTTTCTGGAATCAAAGATTACCTTTTTTCAATCAACCTTAGTTTAAAAGAAATCTGATATTGTGGTGAGAGCCAAGCTTAAAGCCCTGATATGCAGAACTGGTTCCTGACATCTGTTCACAAATAAAGAAATTTCTAGAAAAATAGAATAGCTTTATTGAAAGTGTATTTTTTGTCTAAATCTTACAAGAGAATCATTTCTATGTCCCTTAAATCTAAAACTGTTTTAAATAAACAAATTAAACATTAATCATTATACATAATAATTACACATAATATTGACAATAATTACACATAAGATATTAATTATATAACAACAACATATTAATCTCAAAAAAAGCTTAATTGGTGCCCAAAGCTAAATGTTGCACATTAGGTCTGATGTAGGCAATCCACATTAATATAAGACATATTTAAAATGTTGATATGTAAGACACGATTACCATTCTAATGAAAAAAATTGGACAAATCTTTTATCAAAGAATTTGCTAGACTATCAGCTTTCTATATTCAATTTTTTATGCCCATCTTGCAAGCTGGCTAAGGTTCTCTAATAACTAAGCAATTGAAGAGTAAGATGAAGCAATTAAGAGTAAGAAAACCAAGCATGCAAAAACCCCCATATATTTGTAACCTTTTTAAAATATTTAAGATAAAGTTCTTATAAATGAGACATTCAAAATTTGAGAAGCTTTAAATACAAGTCAAAATTAATTTCATTCTTACAGCCCTTGGAAATACTATCAGTTTTAAAGAAGATGTGCCTTATTCATACAAATTTCTGTCATTAAAACAAGTCAGTACAATATTGGAAGTATGTATATGAATGCTAAATGTTGTTACAGAAAATTCACTCATTAAGTCACTAAAGTTTTCTCATTATTTCACTAAAATTTTGGGAGAAGAAGTAATATTGAGCTTTAATAGTGAGAACAGGAGGCCCTTTCCCTTGACCAGCTCAATTTTTTTTTAACACTATTATCTTTGTAAGTGTCCCAAATTATGTCACTTTTTATATATTTCATAATACACTGTAAATTTCAGCGTATACTCCTCTACCTACAATTTTCTACTGTAAACCCTAATTTGCAGGTTCAGTAGCCATATCTTTATAGGTCACTGATCCTGTATGTGTGTTCCGTGGCCATTTATGTGGATATGCATACACATACATATATATATGCACATATGTAGTGCATATATGTGCTCAGTATCTGCAGTTTCTGAGAATATTCCTTCAGCCTTGCTTCAAGACCTTGTTGCATGGACCATCAGCTGACTCACCTCTCTTGAGCTGTCGTGGAAGACAGGATATATTTCTCACTAACAAAGGGGGAAAGGTATTGGTGCTCAGTGTTACTGACTCAAAAATAAACAAATAAAATTATAGGTCTACGAAGTAGAGGAGTTGTTGTAATCATAAGGTAAAAAACACCTAAGTAGAAACACTGCAAGAATCTTAAATGAAAAGCTTCTTTGGAAAGCGTTCATTTCCCTGCAAAGCATTCAAAATATGGAAAGCAAAATAAGGTTGTATGATTTTGGGCCCAAATTTAAGAATTAATAAATGACCTTGGAACAAAAACAAAAACTTGTCCAGTTTCCTTTTGCTCCTTGGTTTCAAACATCTAACAAAACATTGATGTGTTTATGGCAAATAGCTCTTAGATAAAGATGGAATTTAAACATATTTTTTAAGGATGCAGAGCTGTAGCTGAGTTTCAGCAGCTGGCTAAATTGTTACATTTTCAATCTCAATCAAATACAGCAATGGCACCTGCAAAATATAACAGTTGAACATCTTGATGTATAAAACTGAGTGCAATGTACAATTTTAGAGTAGCTTGAAACTTCAGAAAAATACAAATTCCTTTACTACAATATTCACATATGGAAAATAGATATTTTGAAAAATTAAAGGAGCTCTTCAAAAAAGCAAAAGCAATCGTTCTAATGCTGGTGAGGTGGCAGGATCCGGACCCCAAATCCTCCTCAGCTGCATTGGAGGTAATCAGCTCGAGTCTCGAGCAAGGCTGTTTGCATGAGAACCGCTCCCAAAGTGAAGTAGAAGAAAGAGAAGGAGCTTTGTATCCAACTTCCTTAGGAGGTTTAATTGCAGCCCTGTCCTCCTAGAAATTCCTGATACAAAAGACAAGGGGGATACTGGGAACCCATCTTTTATCTCCATCAGGTCAGGCCAGGAGAAAAGGCGACACCAATAACAGAGAATTAACATGAACTTGAGAAGCATGCTGGACAGGTAGCTTTGAAAAGCTGTCTTCTCTCAAGGGGAGGATGGGAGAACCACTAGCTGGGCCACTGTCCCCCACATCATTCTGTTAAGAGAATGTTATTTTCTATCACTAAACACCTAACTAATGAAGTAGACATAAAAAATAGTCACAAGAAGTCAAAAACTGTGAAGCAGTAAAGATATCATTTACCTTGGCTTACAGGATTGCTTGATGGCTTTGAAAAGT
Source organism: Anthoscopus minutus (assembly GCA_013399455.1). Lineage (NCBI taxonomy): Eukaryota > Metazoa > Chordata > Aves > Passeriformes > Paridae > Anthoscopus > Anthoscopus minutus. The sequence goes on from VWYI01035370.1 coordinate 3,726, forward strand.
GGTAATAGTCAATATAAAGGGCTACCAAAACACAGTTAAGAGGAAAACAGCAAGTCATGAGAAGGAGAGTGACCTAAGCTAAAATCTGTATTATTTATTTATGTCATTTCACATGAAATATATTTGATTTATTTAAAACAGATTTCAGACAGAGTTCAAAGAACAGCCATGAAAATGATCTAGAGACTGGAAACACAAACTACAGTAAGAAGCTTCAGACTTCAACTCACTCAAAACCATGCAGAAGGCCAAAGAGATATTTATTTTTGTGCATATGTTTTTAATGATGAATCATTTCATAGGACAGGTCCTTTAACTTAGGTGAACTTGACATTAAAAGACATGCTTAGCAGGATTAGCATAATGACAGTGCAAGAAATTTCAGCTTTGAAAAAGTGATTCTTGTCAAGGAGATTGATGAAATGTTGGAATGACTAAGTAAGGTGGTGGCTATATCACCTAACAGAGATAATTCCTGGTGCTTTTCTGAACTATCATGTAACTGTGCTACTAAGAATACCTCTATCCTGAACGTACTATGGTGTTAATCCCAAGTGAATGAATCAGCAGAGCAAGATCACTCCCTTCATCTGTGCATAGTAACAACTTGTGCCATGTAATAATAACTGCATGCCTTCTGGTTTAAATGTATCACTTTGGCAATATTCCATCTTCTTGAAGAATATTTTGGCTTGTCAACTGTATTTCTGTTTTTCCAAGCATATCATGATAATAAAGAGAACTCAGTTACTGTCTGAAAGAGTGCAGAAAACCCTGTCATGCTTCAGGCCAGTGTCTTTTGCTCATGCATTCAGAGGAACAGAAGTTAAAAAGGAAGTCTCCTAAGGCTTTAAGTTAAAATTGCACATGGAAAGTAAAAATGCATAAGCCGGTGATTCTTTGTTGCTTCATTTTTTAACTATTTTCAATGAACTCTGTAGCTATTTATCCTAACCCCTTCCATGACAGGGCACATTGTCACATAAAGATATTATAAAGACCTTAATTTTTATGAGACCTTATAAAATCAGACCTTGCTCTACTGAATTGCCAGGTAGCCTGTTACTTCTTCTAAGTGCAGCTAGCTAAGTTCCCATGTGAAAAAAATCTTAAAATGAGAATCCATTTACATAATAACATATTCTTGTAAAAAAAATAGGTTGTACCTGTAAAGAACAAGGATTCTGTCCCATGGGAATTAGTGAACAAAAGATGTAAACTAAAAAAAATAGATTTGACAGATGTACACCCTAGCCATTTACCAATAAACTGAGTGTTAGTGTATTGTTAGCCAGTTAAGTCTAACACAGTGCTTTCTAATATTTCCTATAAATATGAGCTTTGTAAATAAAAAATTAGCTTTTCTGCATGAAGAAACTGAGTCCCATCTACTTTAATGCCACAGCATATCAGTGCTATCTGGATTTCTCAGAAACAACAATTTCATGCCAATTCAAACCAATCCCAGTCTTTTATTGCTGCGTCAGATAGATAGATAGACAGACAGACAGACAGACCTACCAATGGGAAAAAAACAACAGAAATTGCAATATCTAGCTTAATTACTGAAGCATAGATTCATGGATTCATTTAGGTTGAAAAAGACCTTTACAATCACCAAATCCAACTGTTAACCTAACAATGCCAAGTCCACCAATAAACCATACACATTTACACTTCTTTTAAATACTTCAATCATGTCCCTGGGCAGCTCATTCCAATGCTTGATAACCCTTTTCATGAAGAAATTATTCCTAATATTTAATCTATACTTCCCCTGATGCAACTTGAGGCCAATTCGTCTTGTTCCGTCACTTGATATCTGGAAGAAGTGGACTCACTGCATCTTCCTTTCAGAAACTCCTGAAACTCCTGTTCTCCAGGCTAAACAACCCCAGCTCCCTCAGCCACTCCTCACAACACTTGTGCTCGAGACACTTTCCCAGTCTGTTGCCCTTCTCTGGACACACTCCAGCACCTCAGTGTCTTTCTTGTACTGAGGGGCCCAGAACTGTACACTGGACTTGAGGCATGGCCTCTCCAGTGCCACCAAGTACTGGAGAATGATCACTGCTCTGGTCCTGCTCAGTGCCACCAAGTACTGGGGAATGATCACTTCCCTGGTCCTGCTCAGTGTCACTGGGTACTGGGGAATGATCACTGCCCTGGCCCTGCTCAGTGTCACTGGGTACTGGGGAATGATCACTGCCCTGGCCCTGCTGGCCACACTATTGCTGACACAGGCCAGGATGCCACTGACCTTTTGGCCACTTGAGCACAAGTTGACTCACATTCCCCAGCTGCTAACCAGCACCCCCAAGTCCTTTCTCACCACACAGCTTTCCAGCCACTCTATCCCCACCCTGTAGTGCTGCATGGGGTTGTGACCCAAGTGCAGCACCTGGCTGATAGATCTGGCCTGTCCAGATCCCTCTGTAGTGCCTTCCTATCTTCCAGCAGATCAGCACGTCTGCCCGGCTTGGCATTGTCTGCAAATTGACTGTGGGGCACTCAAATAATACTCAGGTCCAGTTTGTTGGTAAAGATATTAAATAAGACTGGTCCCAATACTGAGCTCTGGGGAATGCCACTTGTGACTGGTTGGGCATTGCTTGTCAAGAAAATTATTGCTACAGTATTAATAATCACATGATATTGAAAAATATGAGTAAAAAAAGCACCACTTTTTTAACAAAGCTGATTTTGATTGTTTCTGTGGTGCTGAACTAAAGATTGTCTATAGTTATGAGACAACTAAAAATGTTTATATTGTCTGGAATTGTGCCACAGTCAATGTATATAAATATAAGTCTAATGTTCCACCTATACCTTTTATTATTGTTATTAATAAAACTGTTGTGAGGCAGAAATAATTTGACTATTTTCAGTCCTATCTGCATTTTCAAGACCATAAGATTTTTTTCAAAATAATATATAAATATAACCGTTTTTCTGAATAAAATTTCCATAGCTTAACTATTGTTTTTATAGCAACATTTCATAACCCATGACTATAACTCTTATGTTTATAATGAACAACAACACATGTTTATAAGGAATAACATCAGCTATTGTCCCTATGTCACCTTTGGATTTTTTGGATAGACATAGCTTCAGACAATAAAACTAACACTTATGATACTAAATTCCCACTGATAAATTACATTATACCAATACTAACTATTCTGAGAAGACAAATAAGCTATTATTTAAAATAAATATTCTGTTCTCATTTTGCTATTCCAATCCTTAGTTTCCATCCTGAAAAAGTCACAACTTTTCTTCCAAAAATATATAATATAAAATTTTAAACAACAAACCATTCTGAATTTCATGTCTCAATTTTAATTATTTTCCATAATGACTCGGAATGTTATCTAAAAGAATAATTTGAAGAAAGCTACTTATAACCATTTTTTCTGAGCTCTAAAAAAGAGGGGGGAAATAGCAATTTAGAATAGAATAGAAGCTGATTCATTGATCACATTGATCACAGTAATTTTGTTTTGTTCTTCTTCCAAGACATTATTATCATATCAAAAAAAGTTATTATCATAACTTATACCTTCCATTTGGGTTGGACTTTATCTTTTTAGAAGCACACCAGGTTTGGGTTTTTCTACCTGATAATAAAAAACTCCACAACTTCCTCAGTCAAGTTATTTCAACTGATAAGTACTTCACCAAGCAAAGCAGCACAGTGTTTTGGATCTCAATTGGTCAATATATTCATTATGTCTCTTTCAAGAATACCAGAAGTTTTTATTTAATTTATATGGTTTTAGTCTGTGACAAGGGGAGTTCTTAGAATTCCCTTTTTCTTTTGGCTTAGCTGTTTGGACCATAAGTACTTGTTGTAAATTTTCAATCCTTTTCAATTTGCCATCAGTCATTCAGATTTTTCATTGGCCAATTAAAACAAATATAGCAAAATTTTATAAAGATTATATATTTATTAAAATTATACCAATATTATGTCAGACACTAGGAGTAAATATGGAGATAGTGTTTCAGCTGCACAGTTTAAGAAAAATGAAAAATAGAAATAGTCTTATTTAATCTTCTCAAGGGTCTTCATAATCCTTACCATCATCCCAAATTTATTCCTCCCACATTGCACCTAGTCCAACTGCAGTGACAGCTGTTGTTGTAAAGCAATATGCAGTACAACCATTTGCACTGGTAGCCCTAAAAAAAAAGCCAAATTTTATTCAGAGTATTATTTATATTCAGTTATTTTTAGCCTTAGAGCAGAGAAGCAATGAAGACAGATCTAGAAAAACAGATATCTCAGTGTATGATGGATAAAGTGATCAGCAACTCCAAAGAACAGAAGCAAAAAAATTTCATATTAACAGAGGGAAACTCTGGTTCAACCTAGGAGAAAGAGAGAAGAAAAAGTGAAAAATCATAAGGTAATATTATTTATTGGATAGTAAAACAACAAAAATTTTATTTTGAAATTATGAAGTATCTTGGTTTTTGGTTTGACAGGATGTGCTGTCCCACCGTCAGGGGGACTCCTTTCCCCTTAAGATTGGGTCATCACACAGGATAAGGCTTCTTCTTCCTTATCTAATTGCTCAAACAAAATAAATCAGTATTTATAAAATAAACAGAAAATAAAACTCTACAAAGTCTATTATTATGCTAGAGTTTAAAAAGTAATATAAACGTTCCTCTCTAGGGAAACATTTTCCAGCTGTCAGCCAGGCACACAAAGTATACCTGTAGGCATTGTGGTAGACAATCCGCGGAAGATCTCGGGATGTGACGGAAACCACTACGACCCTTCCCCCCTCACCTGTGATATGCAATTACCCCCCATGGTATGCAACCCCTCCTAACTCCAGTAGTTTTCCATTCCTCACTAACTCTACCTTATCTCACATTCCCCCTCTGACGTAGCGAAGCCCCCTTGACTATTTAGTTCCACAAGATAAAGTAATAAACGCCATTTTGACCATCCACCACATTGGTGTTGGTGTGTCAATGGACCAGCCCAGGAGACGCTGGACCACTGTGTTGTTCTCTGAACCAGGTCGTCTTGTCTTCAAATCAGAAGGCAAGAAGGCATGAAATGCAAAAGTGTGATCCGGGCAATGTGATCTGCACTGAGACACTGGGAATTGTCCAGCTCCTAAAAATACGTTTCAGTGACTTAGTTTGGTCTATATGAGTAACAGAAGATTGCACACTTTAAATATATCTGGGAATCACAATGAAACTATTTTTAAACATAGACCATTGAGAATACACATTGGAGAAGACAGAAGTTTGGCTGCATTCCAAGCTTTTCATTTGGGCTAGCTACTGTGGTAAAAACACACTATTTGATTCTAAAACACTCAAGAAGCCCAGAGCAAAGACTACAAATGCAGCTCCCTTGCTGTTCCTATCACACACATATAAGCACATTGTTTTGTGATTGGTCCCTCCACCAGAGTTCTGTCTCAGATGACCTTCATAAGAGGTAAGCCAAACATTCCAGAGGAGATTGTCAGTTAGAATACAAGTCTAGGTCTCTAGCTCACTTAAACATCCATGTCTTCCTTCTAACAAGGAACAATTCCCATATGTTAAAAAATAGAAAGCAGCTCTAATAAGAAATGATGGGAGGGTATCAAATAAGTAGCGAAACAAAAAATGCAACTGCTACACAAAGGCCACTGAGGACCAGACTGAGTTGTTGTCCTAACTTACTGCTTGTAAAATCCCTACCAAATTGCCTCTGAATAGACAAGAAATACATTCATGCTACCTCAGTACCTCAGTACAGACCTAATTTGCTGTGTGTCTCATTTTGGTTTGCAGATACAACAGCCAATGAAAGGGAAAAACACAAAAACAACAAAACTCAACAAACAAAACAAGATGGGGAAAAAAAAGGGAAAACCCCACCAAAATCCTTTATTTTAGCATGGAAAAACTGCACTGTCATTTCTGAAAACACTTTTCTAGATTGTTTTATAGTTCTCAATATTTTGACACTGTAGATAATAACTTCTTTTTTGCAATGTACCAAGAAAACAATATGTTAAGTATCACCTGCTTTGTGCCATTAATTTTTGTGGCCTGAAATATGCCCTACAACATTTTTTGAAATTCAAATAAATTACATCAGATTAAAATACATTAAAAATTTATTGAAATCACGATTATAGCACTTTTTCCAGTGCTACACGATTTGTCATGCTTTGACATTTGATGTGGCTTCTTTTATACTAAACAATTAAGGGCTAACTTGTTATCTATAAAGAAATATCTCAAAGATCCAATTTTTCTTTGATGTTCCCATAAATTAAAACATGTGGACTTCCTGAATACTCTTGGCTTTCAATTTATCCTTCAGTATTTAGTAAAAATACTACACAGAACCAAAAACCCTACACTAACTTTGCTAATTCAATCTTTGTGTGTTTATGGAAACAATTAAAAATTGTTTCTTGTTTATTGTATAATTATATAATTATTGTAAAAATTGCAAATTAATTGCATATGATATGCCCTTGGAATTTAAATTAAGCTAAACTTCCCACTGTCATTTTCTTACAGAGTAGAGCTACTTTAATGCTGTTCCACTGTGAGAAACGACCTCTCACTTTAAAATTTCAAAGGTTTATCAAACTTCAACAAAACAAAGGACCAAATAAGGAAAAGGGGAAAGTGCTGGGAGCATGGCCGACTGCCACAGGCTCATTCACAAAATGGCTGCTCTGCCTTTTATACCCCTGGTGTTGCATCAGCCAGCCCTGGCCCTCCCAAAGTCTGCCAGTTGACTCTGCTGTCCATTGTTGGAGACCTTGCAGTCTGACTGGAGGTGAGCTGTTGTGGTGCCAAGCCCCCCAGCAACAAGCTTCCCCCATTCCCAACTGCGCCATGCAAGGGGCATAGGAATGTGCCCTCCCTCCCCATGTGCCTGACAACCCTGACAACCAAGGCTGTCTGGTGGCAACAGAGGGGGGAAAGGGAACAATGGAAAATTGTTTGGACAGAGGGTGTCCAAATAAACCACAATAACATAAACATACATCAACAAAACTTCTCTTAATATACACACAATATTCATCCCTTAATTGTGAGAGCCAATCATCATATTATCCTTCTGAAACACCACTGAGTTATAATGGAAAACAGACTGTAAAAAAATAGATCAATTTGAGAATTCTATGAGTTTTACATAAAAATAAAGCTCCCTTTATCTTTGCAGATGTCTGTGAAAGTAAGGTCCACTTGAAATCCTGCAGATGGCATGATTTTGTACTTGAACCATATAGCTGAGCCTTGAATATAGAAAGATAAACCTTATCTGCTCAGCTACATTCTTTGCAGTCAAAGCCATACCCTACCATCTAAATTCATACCTACTAAAAATTACTTAAATAGTCATTTGCAGATTGACTTCACATCTTCCAGCAGCAAAGTGCAAAAACCTATCACTGAGAAGTAAAATCACTAAGGAAAAAATGAACTGAATATAAAAAACCTGTTATAGAATAACATTAGTATTTTAGACATTCACAGTAAAGCAACAGTTTATGCTTTGGTCAGACATTCATTCTGCAGATGAACCATTAAGACATTAAATCTTTCCTAAAGAAAGAGAGGCTTGTTTAATTTATTTTGTTTTCATATGGTTTAGTTATGGTTCTGGAGTTTTGGTTTGGTTTTTCTTTGTTTGTTTGGTTTTTGGGGTTTTTTTAATTAATTTTATTTTTATTTTGGAGACAGAAACTTGAGGAACATGTATGTTCAAACTTTCATTTTTTCTCCAGGAAAGTAGATTCACTCACTTTGAAGAAGTATTTCTGTGAATAAAGGTATGACTTCTTCATATCTTTATTGTAAAGTTATAAGTTTATATTAATTAAGCTGTGACTTCTTTAATATACAAATGTGTTTTCAGTGCAAAATCATATCCTAAAAATCTGGAAAGCATATATATACTTTACTGATGAAGTTGTTTATTCTTTCTATATCAAAAAACCTACATTTTTTCTCATATCTTGCAACATTATGTAATATATACTCAGTGGGAAAATTGTCCCTAAATTAATTTTCACATTATCTGAAATTCTCAGTGATTGTTCCTAATTCAAACATTTTAAAGCACTGACAGATGTTTTTTTAAGAATTTTGAAGGACAGGAAATTGGTAAACAAACTTAAAACATCTAACTTAAAACATTTCTTATTCCTGCCATTCCTACAATTCATTAATGCATTATACAGTGAATATACTTTGCCTAGGTCACCATCCTCAAACGCACTAAAGTTTTTCTAAAATCCTTCAATGCTCACAATTTTTAGCAGTACTGCATGTGGAAAGATGCAAGCATGGGATATATGTCAGATATATGTTAAATATGATATAAAGCGCATGCATAGAATGATATAACAAAGTATAAGGATGGTAAAGATGTCTTGTTAGATCTAGCTTACTTGGATAATTATCATGCATCATACAGCTCTTACTGTACATGCTATGCAATGTCTGAGACAATTACATCAAAACAGGCATGGGCTAACCTACATCTACAATCTTTAAAAAAAATTCATGTACTTTTTTCTCTCAAATTTTTCACAGAAGGAAACCAAAACCCAAGCTAGTTCATATCAATTTGCTAACACTGATTCTTCAACTCATCTGTGTTTCACAGATAAAGATCAGAGCGTCCTGCAATGTAGTCAGTAAAGGTCAGTGTGAGGAGCCAATTTGATTTTTCTCAAGACTGGTTGTCACAGGCATCTGGGGGAGGGCTTGCACAAGTGCCACTTGCAGGAGGCAGTTAGGAGAAGATGGGAGAAAGCCTTGTCTCTGGGGAGACTTTTCCTGGTAACCATTTCATGTCTCACATGGGACAGACAGTCAGCAGGGGAGCACCAAACACACTGTACCCTCCAGACTAGTTCTCCAATCAGATGGTGGAAGGTCTCCACCAATGGACTGCAGTGGGACACTGGACTGGGCCAAAGGTCTCCTGACAGCAGGCAGACTTTGGGAGGACCTTGAGACCATAAAAATAAACTGTGTCACAAGCTCTTGGGGCATTCTTAGACTTGTTTTTTTGGGGCTTAGTGACTTGGGCTTTTTGTGTCCTGTCTTTTGGGCTTTTGGGCTGGGGGCCTTTTGGGTCTTGTGTTTTTGCTTCAGCCTGATGAAGGGCTTCTTTTACCTGATGCAAGCCCACCTTTTATCTTTTGCCCTGGCTCCAGCCTGCCTTTTGTCTCTCCTGCCCTGGCTGGAGCTTGCTCGCTCTAACATGCTCACCTTTCCTCCATCTGGGCGCTTGGCAGGACACCAAGCTGACGTCTGAGCTTTGTACATAGCCTGTGTCCTGCCTGCCCCTTCACCTCTCCCAGCCACCACCTATCCTGCTTCCCTGTGTCCCTGATTGCCGCTCTGCAACTTCATCCTTAGCTGAGCCACCTGTGTCCAACACTGCCCACCTCTGATCCTAGCCCCAACCCTGTTCTGGACTGCTGGCCAGAGAGGAGCGGTGCACATGGAGGAGGCTAGCTGTTTTCTCCCGAATAGGGAGGGTGGTGCTCCGCTTGGCCAGCAGCGTACACGGCCCACCAACAGGAGGCAACTCAAAATGTTGAGCTGCTCTCCCACGACTAGGGCTCCCTCAAGTCTCCTGGCGGAGTACTTGAGGTTTGAGACCTCTCCCAGGGGCTGCCAGATCTTCCCAGCCTCAGCACTCTTGCTCCCAACCTCACATTGTATTCCAGGGATGAGAAGGGGAAAGGAAGACTCCACACAGCAGTAATTCGGGGTAAGAGACGGGTTTATTGTCCCTACTCCAAGGGCAAGCTCCTGTGGAGAGCCCCGAGGCCTTAAATACAACTGAGTAAACAAAGGCTCTCCAACTAGGAGGAGGTTTGGGGTCCGGGGCCAATACTGGGGGGGTGGCAATGAGGGACTCAGGAATGACAGGGAAGGGGTCCATTGGGGCATCGAGGGTTAGGGGAATTACAGAGTGGGCTGTGTTCGGGAGAGGGTTGAAGGGCTTATGGACAGGGAACACTCTGGAAATAGGCAACAGAATGAGGGATGACAGACATGAAACCGGGTGGAACAAGGGAGGATGGACACTTCGGGAGGGAGGCACATAGACTTTGGGGGAAGGGTTAACATATTTTTCAAAAATTTACAAAAAGTGAACATCCACAACCATACAACAAACCGTTACCACACAATAACATAAACGGGATATAAAAACACACCACAACATGGATCTCCTGCCCAGGCACCCCTCACTCACCGCATGTGTGGGCACCCATGGCTGCAGTGGCTGTGCCTGTGGAGCCGCACCCCTCTGAGAGCTGCACAGGCTCCCCAGCAGAGAGCACACAGCCCCATGGCACGGACATCAACAGCACTGCCCGAGCTGCTGGAGGTAATGCCCACTCCTCTTCGTCTCCTCTCTCTCTCTCTCTCTCTTCCCCCCTCCATCCTTTTCCATTTTCCTTCCTCCTTTTCTGTCTCTTCTAGTTTTTAGTAGTTTTTTGTTACTGTTTTTCACTATCAATAAATGGTTCTCAGATACAAGGTTGTCTCGGCTGACTTAATTTCATTCTAGACCATCTATTTTAAAATAACTCCTCACAATTCCCCACAGTGGAACGTGATAATCAGATCTAACAAATCACATCTATACAATCATCTATTCCATATTTTCAAATACATGTTTTTCTCTTCCTTTTATTTCAACTAGTGAGACATTTACTTTTCCTAGACTTAAAAGCTGGGACTGTCCAATTTTTTTTCCTTCATGTTCTTCAATGATATTTTCAGGGTATAAAGTGAATACTATGGCTAGAGTTTCTTTCTTAAAAGAGATCACATAATTAACCAAATGAGTTAGAGGGCTGAGTTTTTCAAAGCCCTTACTGTACATACTGCTGGATGGCTGAGACAATTACATAAAACCAACCATAGTCTAACCTACATCTTCATGCTGTTTGCATGTGATGGGTACATTCCATAAGTAATGCCATATTCTATGTAGCTTAAGCTATGAAAATACTAATCTCATCTAAGTTTGGCTCAAAACTGAGTAGTAGTATTCCTCTTACCACCTTTTCACTAAGCACTGCTGCCAATGCAGAACTTCAGTAATTTTCCATGTTTCTGTACAAATCTCAGGACATGTGAGTGCAGACCCAAAACAGTAAATGGTTTCAACAGTTACCTGAAATCTAAAGATTGAATTTGAGCTCACCTTTTATAAACAACTTTCAGGTATAACAAAGACTTCTAGATTTTTATTTCCACAGTTATGAGAAACATGTATCTTCTTAAAAAAGATTTTGCTTCATCTGTGACAAGACCTTTCACAGAGAGATGACATAGACGCAAATAGTTGCAGAACAAATACTAGAGATTCCAAAAGAGGATTTGCTAGATTACACATGGTATGTAATGTATTTACCTAATTAAACAATAAGAAATTAAATTTGCCTATTTGTGGATCAAAGAATCCTTTTTTTAAAATTCCTTTCAAGCTGTACTCAAAACTGGGACTGCTCAACAGTATAGAAATGTCTACAAATTTATGTTCCATTCCTTTCTCCTCTCCAGCTTTTATTTTGTTTTTTATTCTTCATCTCAGTCAAGTTAGCAACTCTACAGATGGAGGACTAACACAAATGCTTCTGAAAAAGAAATCTTTCCCACCATATTCTTGCAAGGGGAAATTAAGTAGAGTCATACCTTACAAAACCTGTAGCAGGCACTGTTTTGTGATTTGGGGACAGATTTAGAGGTTCATCTTATTTTTGGCAAACTTAATAGAAAGCACTAGTAAATGTCAATATGCTAAGACTTTTAAAAATCAGAACTGTTTTAATTGTTGAAAATCACTCATATTTCTCAGTGTCCTTTTGATTCAGCAATTATTCAGCTGGCACTAAAATGACACTTTAATAGTAAATTCCCATAAGAATTCAGTCTACCCTCTAGGTAGTTTACATTTTTCGTGTAGGAAAGTTTGCCTAATAACCCAATTTACTACGAAGGTTGAATTAATTTTTTTCCAAATTAATTTGTTTTCAAATTTAATCATCTTTCAGGTTTTGACATTTTTCTGGTACAGAATTACTTATTATAGATACATGTAAAAGACCCATCATGCTACTACAATATTTTATACTACCTTTTTACCTCTTCTGGAGTCTGTTCTGGTGCTCTGCAATATAAAAAAGAAAATTATTATTTCTTAATACCTCTCGATCCATGCAGACTCTGCAGCTCCCCAAGTAGCCTGATTCTGACCTTTTTCATTTTAAAAAAACGCAAAAAGACATAGATTTTCCCAATACTTTCTTAATGTAGCTAATCATTTCTCTCTGGGAAAATAGGAGTACATGGAAGGTAAATCATGAGTTCCTAGTCACCTAGATATATTCAAGATATATTCAGATGTCTCACTAGGGTATGTGAGGCAAAAAATGACACACATTCAGAAGCAGTCATAATTTTTAAAAGTCCTTAAAATTAAAATAAAAGTGCATATATTAAAAAAAAAAGAAAGAAAATTTTCAACACAAAATATATAAGTTGGAAAACTGCCAGCAAATTTTAAAACAGCTCACTATTAGAATCCTGCTTAATTGTCTGAACTCCCTTGTGCTTTCTGCATCATTATTACTGAATATAACTGTCAAGACACAACTAACCAAATTTTGCTATTCAAGTTATAGGTAAATATTATTTTAGCAATAACAGAACATCCAAATTTGTAATCCTGGTAATATGGAGCTGGTAATATGAGAAAGCCACAGAACCTGGCTATGAGCTGATGAGAAGAATTGGAGTTAAACTGCTAGAAAGTATTATGGGAATACAGTCTTGTTACTATGGAGTTTGTCAGCCATGAAGGCACTGAGAATCCTTAACTACAGAGGCAGCAACATATGTGTATTTTAGGCAACTGGAAAAAAATGTATTACTAAGCAATGACTGTCTCCATTCCTGTAGAGTCACATAGTAACTTAGCCAGTGTTTTCAGGACTGGCAAGGTCTTATAAATTACACTTTTTGGTTATAGCTACTAGCCCCTGTGGGTCTCAGTTTTACAGCTCATGACAGCAGCAAAAATCAGTGAAAATACTGGCAGGTATCTAAAGTTGTGAAAACAACACATGAATTTTAAACTGAAGCAGTGGTCCACTGTTTAGCTTGGAACTTATTCCCGGTGGTCTGCAGTCAACAGAAGGTCTTTATCTGTTTAAACAGTAATATATATATACATATATATCTAAATAGCCGATTTCTTGTGAATAACCAGTTTTTCTTTTCTGACAAAAATAAGGTGCCATACAAATTATCAAATTCTTAATTGTGCAATTTCTAAACAAATATTTAAATTTTTCTGATGGTGTATGTATTTCAGCAAGATTATAAGACATTCACAGTACCAAATTTGATACTTACAGTATCAATTTAGCCAGAACTTTCAACTGAATTTTGATTCTACAAATGATTCATGACAGTGGCTTTTTTAGTACTTACAGAGGTCCAAAAGCAACTTTTGAAGCTAGAATTGTGTGTTCAATCACACAATAGCAACTAGCAAAAGGACTCAGGACAATATACATAAGAATGTGCTTAAAACTGTGCTCACATGACCTGGCAGGTGTACTCACACAAGCAGCAATCTTTGAGCTTGAAACATCAGAATGAAATGCCTAAAGGAATGCAGAGAATAGAAGGATATTGCAGTGAGCATTTAGGAGGAAAATATAATCTGAAAACAATTGAAAATTAATAATATGCAGTTTGATTCATGTTGTGGTTTAGGAATGATATTCTCTAATTTAGTTTTCCCACTAAAACCACACCACCGGTCATTCTCCTCTCCCTCTCCAATTGGAGGCACAAAAGGTAAAAAGCATAGGTTGAAATAAAAACAATTTACTGGAAACAGCAATGAGGTAAGACGATGAACAATGATAACAATATTAACAACAAAAGGTATAAGATAAAGAAACAATTTACACAGAAGTTCCACGACAATATACAAATACTAGATGGCTTCCGCTACCATGTTTTCTTGACAGGAAGAAAGCCCGTCTCCCTAGAAGAGACAGAGAATCCCTTTCTCCTGCCTTCAGAAAGGATATGAATTGCAACAAACTAATCTCCAGGTCCTGGCCACACCTCCCCCTGGATACTGCAAAAAATTAGCCCTGTCTTGTCTGGAACTGGGACAACTTGCAACAGTCATTCTAGTAAGTGTATACACTTAATAGTCAGGAGAAAAATTCTTTTCCTGTAACTTTCAAAATTAAGAAAGATAGTATGAGCGATGGACTTTGCAGATATTCAGATACCAGTTCTTCAGTAGATCACCAGACCTGTACACTGCCATGTAGAAGTAACGTTACCTGAAATTACAAGACTTTGAAAACAGAAAAATTGAGGTAGGACAAGGCAGGTTTATTGACAGAGATTTCCATATGTAAACTTATCCTAAAAAGAAACAGATTCAGTGGTTTTATTATTGTAAAATACTGGTCATGTAAAATGAGTTTTACTTAGTTTCCTTTAATAAGTACTACAGTATGTCTTTCAGGAATGGCACAGTGGCACAGACTGATATAGAGCCCAAGAAACAGATGAACATGCAATGAAATATGATTATCAATGGATTATCAACTGATTATCAACTCCCTGAAATTATTTCTTCACTGCACAGCCCCTTTTACTGTAGTAGAATTAGTCCTAAATTGTTGTAGTTGTAGAATCAGAATTAGCTCTATGAAACAAAAACCAAACGAAAAACAAAACAAGCGGGAAAAAAGCATACTCTTCAATTACAAGATTTTGAAAGATTGATTTTTTTTTAGAAAGCAAAAACTGTTTATAAAGGCAAGTGATCTGTCTAATTTTAAGTCCCTTGAAAGCAAAGCATGCTTCTTCCCTCATTCCACAAATTGCCTTGCTAATATTCTCCAAATTCTGCTTACACAATTGGCATGAAAATCCTCTTTGATTTGTGAAGTCTTTCAGGACCTTCTAGTTCACCTCTTCTTCATCAACATCATCTAAAAAAGGCAGTTGCTTCCTATCCCTAAGAAATATATTCATCAATTCAAAGAGAGTGTGAAGAGTGGCAAAAACTCTTCTTTGCTTCAAGCCACTGTTATAATTCATCACACCACCTAATTCATCCAAGTAAAGCTTTCCTCTTAACTCTCAAGACTGAAAGATTTGGAAGATGGGAAGATAAAGGTCATGTTGACTTATTAAATATAACTGAAATTGCATTTTTGTCCCTAATTTCTCCTTCTCTCAGCTTTCCAATACATATATTTACATACATTTATCTGAATGAGTTCAAATAAAAGGTATTAAAAGGAAAGCTTTCCTGCTCTGTTTAGAATCCTGGAAAAGAGGAAAGCTATCTGTAGCACAGCCTTTGATTTGTTAAACCTGCTGTTACCTCTGCTCCTTTTTTCCCCAAGCAATTCTGTTGCCCTCCAAAAATTACAAGTAATTTTCTTGAAAAATATTTCACACAGATTACTGAGATTCTAACAGGCCTGTCTCCTTTCCACCTATCCACAGGATCTGAGGGGAACCCATGGGCCTGTGTGGGAGAAGCAGTCAAAGAAACCACCTCACTCAGCCATTCAAAGAGGCAGAGAAGAATACACCTGCACTTCTGTCACTTCATTTCACAGCCAAGTGCCATAGCACAGCCACCTCTGAGATAAGTTTAAGCTAAAGCCTTGTATTCATACATGCATTGTGGTGGAAGTGTATAAAAAAAGGTGCCTTCCCTACTGCTTGTCATCTCCTTGATCCCAGTCTACACAATCTGAAGACACGACTGCATAATGAAACAGATCAAAATTGAAATTTAACTGAAGAGTAGGACTGCGTTTTTTGCACTTTTTTCCCAAACCATTTTTATGTAGTTTCTCTGGTTTCCAGTAAGCCAAATACGACCACTCTAAGCAGTTTGAGAATGTCTTGACTAACTCCTCAAAATTATTTCTGTTCCAAATGTATAATGAGTTTGAACACCTGTACATAGTTGGCAAAAAATGCTGAGTTCAATGAAGAAATTCAAAGCTAGACTTTAAAGTTAAAATAACATCTATGAACTCTGACACTTCATTATAATATTTTGTAAGAAATAGTGTTGCATCATTTTGTAATATTTTCTTAGAGTAGTTGTATCCTGCTCCTTGGACTCCTTTTCATGTCTTTCACGCTGTGACATTAAAGTATGTGAACATACTGTACACTAATACTGTCCTTAAACAGCGTTGGATGACCTTCACAAATGAAATTAAATTGTTATCTTATTGCAAAGATGATCTCAACATTGGATGTGTTTCCTGCTGTTAGCTCACTTGGAATGTTCTTGGCTGAGAGTCAAGATCATTCTAATCTTGGCAGAGCTAAAAAATTATATTTTAAAATTCCCATTGTCTTCTCTGTTCTTATAAACTGAGAATCCAATCTCTTCAATGCTGTGAATCATGCTAAATCTATTTAAGTTTCATTGACTGCAATACTATTTCTGTGCATTATAATTAAAGGCAGTTTTCCAGGGCACTGTATTGGGACACAAGAGACATGAGGGTCTGCTAACACGTCTCAGGGGTAGGTTTTGGCTCACAGTGGTGTGGTCTGAATGCACAGTCTTTATTCCGCTGGGGGCCTTTAAATGCTTCTGAAACATTGCAAAGGACATAAGAAGTAATGTTTTCCATAATTTAGTAGCATTTGTATGCTGTTATGAATCAGTATTAATAAAAAATAACTAGTCCACACATGAAAAGTTATAAGCTCTGATGTCACTGTAAAGACCATGAGACAAAACACTTATGTTACTTCATTGACCTTTCTCTTTTCTTTTTTTCCTTCTATTTTTTTCAAATTCCACGTAAAAGCAAGGCAAAATCCTTAAATATTTAACCAAAAGAGCTAGTTTACTGACCCTAGCATCCTCAATCTCATGCAAGTTTGGCATTCTGTCAATCATTCATCATCCTTGTTTTCACTGCTAAATATGTTTACCTTCAGCTTGTCCAGGAAGTTTTCTGTTGCACTTCACCCCCATTCTTTATGAAGTACTTTTGCTGAAAACGTGCTTACTAAACACAGCACATTTGAAGAGAAAAGGCAAACAGTTTACAGGCCCTAGCAGGAGGATTAGAGATGATTTTAAATACCAGACCACCTCCTCTAGCATGCCATAACTGTGCCAACCAAAGCAATCTTCTCTGCAGAGAGCCAGCAGTCCATTTCCAGGTACTGAAAAGTACAACTTTGTGTATTCTAAAGCTCACTGCTACCAACTAAAGAAAGTGCCTTTGCTTTATTAACTAGTTCCTGATCTATTTTGATCACATGGCTGAGGAATATTAAAGGAAAATAAAGGGTTCCCTTTCCTATTTCTCTCTGAAAAGCACCATTTAATTCAGTAGACAGGAGCTACATTTGTTTGATTTCTTTAAGATACGTTCCATTGAAAAATAAAATGTGATGGGTTCAGGTTACTGTTGTTTCAACAAACAGATCTGTGGGAGGTTTATGTGGCTTCTTCGCATTTGCAAATGTAAATTTAGCCCAGAGTTAGCAAGAGGATACATGAAAAATTTTATGACACCGATTGACATCAGTCCAAAATTCACCAGTGGAAAATCTAGGTATGTCAACCTATCAAATCAGGACTGTCAACCAGTAAAGGACTTCAGGTTAATTAAAAATTGAAATGAAAAAATAAGAATGTTTTGATCACAAAAGGTGTAGCAAATCTCCATTCTGGTGGATTCAACTGGAAATTGATTTTGAAGAATTTAAACAGCAAGTGTCTCAAGTTCAAATTACTTGACATTGGGATAAAGGCTTTCTTTTTATTTCAGCTTTGAAAATGGCAAAGGATGGTTTAATTTCTTGAGAGATGTTAAGATTCTTGTTCTTTATTTAAGTTGTATTTACATGAGCGCAGATTTAAAGAAACATCACGGATAGCCAGGTATTAGGACCTAAGTGGTGGTGACACCTTTTTTTTCAGATTTGTTCTATTAGATATATTCCAAAATTAGAACCATTGTCATGACCTTACACTAGAAGACTTGACAAGCCAAAGATTAGCTTTAACCTCCCTCTGTTTTATTAGATTATCTTTAGTATACCTAAAAATATATGATACCTAAAATATATATCATACCTTTATCTCAATCAACTTTTTTCTCTTTGGAAAGGCATAGGAGGAATACTGATTGTACTAGTTTGAAAGCAAACCAGTTAGATATCCCAAGTCCCAAAAATGCTGACAGAGTCAGAAAACAACCTGATACCTTGTTGGGCAGGGTCTTGGTAGCAGTCTAAATAAATGGTAGCTACAGTCCTCCTGGAGTGACAGAGGTGGTTCTGTTGAAGCAGAAGAAGGGTGTAATTTTCCTCTGAAGGTCCAGTGGTGGTATAGACGTGTCTGTTCTTCCTCTGGTAATCCAGTGGACTAAGGCTGCCTGTGGTCTGCCATGCCTCCTCAAATCATATCCAGGTGGGAATGCATAGCTCCTCCCCCTGGGCGGAGCATCTCCCAAAGGGATGATGTAATTTTATCAGTCATGCAGTGATACCCCTGATGTTATGAGGGATGGGTCACTGCTCCACCTGGTTTCATCAGATGGTGATAGAATACATGCTTTTGGTTAAATCTTATGTTGTAACCTAAGACACCAATAAAAACTGAGTTAGCATAGAAGCAAAGAACAAAATTGTAAAGTCCTAGCAAGTAAAACTTTGTAACAGTATTTTTCAATTATTTTTTCATTACATATATTCAATTATTAGACCTTAATTCTTCTCTTAAAAAGCAAGAAACAAGATTACTAATCCAAATCTTCCCCATCACAACACATTCTAAATTTTGAGCTGATGGATTTCCCTCATAGCAACAAAATCCAAAGGCAGAATAAAAGTGAACTAGATTTGACAAATGGAGAATGTAAATAGAGTAGTTAGTGACTTTTTTATTAAAGGTAGAAACCTAATGTTTCTCTCTCTACTGTGTCACAGTAAAACTCAATTGATGATGTTGAAAGAATTTCCAGGATTAGTGCAGGAATTATGTCTCAACACATGATATTTAAATATTTATTTCTACATTACATTTTTTTTCTATCAATGTCAATCTTGTTAGAAAAGGGGGAATTAAATAAAAATATGACAAAGAGAGGAAAAAAGGAGTAAAAATATTCAGGAATTCTCAATTCTCAACCCTTTTTCTTTTTTTTTTATCTACACAAAGATAGTAATAAAACTTCCATTTAACAGCATATAAAAATTAAAATATTGAGATATGCATATTGCAAGCTGAAATAAAAAACTTTTGAAGTGCAATTTTATAGAGCTCAGACTCTTCCCCTCTAAAGCACCATATTCCTAAAATCTCAAAAACCCTCTTTAATGAAGTATGAACTTCAAAACAGCAACAAAATGCTGTTAACTTACAAGTAAGTCAAATTATTTTTCCATCCCATTTCACCTAATCTATATCAAAGTATTTCTAATTCTTTTCTTTGCAAGCAAGCAGGCAGTAAATTAATTCCATTGATCAAGCTATAGAAAAGTAGTCATTTGTGTCATGAATACCATACTTTTAAAAAACTAAGTGCAAGTTACATGAAAACGCTGCAAAGTCCTTTGCTTTACTGCTGTTAATGTTTCTGGGAATTAATTTAATAGTAAATAGCTATTATGTTTCATATAAGCATATGTTTCATATTGATGTAAATAGAATAACAGTATTTATATTTGATAATGGTAATATATTTGAAAGTATTTAATGTTGATTTTACGATAACAATAATGATTTTTGATACAAAACCCTTCAAGTTATCATATTCATTTTATAAGAATTTTTGAATGCATAAGGCTGGAAAATATCTTAGAGGACTTAAGAGGAAGTGCCAAGTGCATATTGAATTACAGACTTTTTTCTTCAAACCATGACATTCTCCAGAAGGTATACAGTGGTTTGGTGGGGGGGTGATAATAAAAAGGAAAAAGAAAAGAAAAAAGAGAAAGAAAAAAAGAGAGAGAGAGAGAGAGAGAGAGAAAGAAAGAGAAAGAGAAAAAGAGAAAGAGAAAGAGAAAGAGAAAGAGAAAGAGAAAGAGAAAGAGAAAGAGAAAGAGAAAGAGAAAGAGAAAGAGAAAGAGAAAGAAAGAGAAAGAGAAAGAGAAACCCACACCAAAAAAACCCAGCAAAACAACAAAGACTATGAGATGTGAAAAACATTTTCTCTGTTTTTGAGAGATAGCAAGACAATAGAAGTGAATTTAGATAATTACATTGCTATTCATCAAAGCAAGAACCAAAATCAAGCATACAGAAGCAAAAACAGCTATCACACCTCATCCTGCAGTTTCTTTAACCATATCCAGTATTAATTCAGCAACTAGTTTTTGTCAGACTAGCATGCCGCCAAGCATTCAAACCCATTCCTAGAGGAACAACCTGGCTTTCAGATCAGAAAAGGGAATCTGGTCAGGTTGGCATTGTGCTGCTCCTACCTTAGCAGCAGTACAGAAAGAAAAGCATCGATTTGGAAGGTAGCCTGATACAAACTGCACTTGGAGCTCTGATACAAACACGCACTAACAACAGTAAAGCAAAAGCTTTTTTCTCAGGTCCAATGTGATAATTTACTTCACCATGCTGCTATTTTAAAAGACAAGAAAGGTACCTAGGGATTTTTTTTAATAGCTAAATGGATTAGTAAAATAAAATATAATATAGTACAAAATGTTATAAAAGAGCAAATAATGGTGCATTTTATGAAGCTGTTTGCTGGCTTTGTGTGCTGGTCTTGCATTGGTTGATATTTAGGAAGGAAGAAAACAACTTAAAATAGACAGCCTCCCCACCACGGTTTAGCCCTGGAGCAATGAGCAAAACACACACTGAACAACTCAGACACTGAAAAGAGAAAGCACTTACCTCCTTCAGCCTAACACAATTCAATTCCTTGACTGTATGTAACCCAGAGGACCTAGTCCTGTTTTGCGTTTCTTTTCTTAGTTCTTTCTGGCTTTCTTTGTGTATATTACTGCTTTACACATTTCCTTTGTGTGTTTTTACTTACTTTTCTCTGCCTTTCCATCTTTCTATCTCCATGTTATTTCTGTATCTCTCTTCTATCATGGTAAAATTATTAATATTTATAACTTGAACAGTCTAGCTAAAAAGTGTATCTGTCAGAAGTGTATTCCTTATGACAAAAAGCTGTCCATAATTTTTTCCAATTCTGGGCTAAGATTACAGTGGATATGTCACTCCTGTAGGCTCCATCAAGAGCCATTTCTCCCTACTGTCACATTGCTATTTCTGACTTCTTAAGTCTGCTATTTTTGACTCTCTTTTTGATTTCTTAAGTTGTGGAAATTAATAAGCTACTTAAGGAGTCCATCCCTCCTGGAGATAGCCTTATTAACACTGAAATTATATTCTTCACATCTTTATTTTTTTGGAAATAGCACATAGGCTGGGTTTTTTAAACCACTTGGGAGGTGGCAGGGAAGCACAGGGGAAGATGTTCAAATGTTCTCTCACTATAATCACATTAGTTAAGCTTCTGTTTGATTTGTCCTAAACTGTGTGTTGTCACACACTTGGACTCCACAGATTGTCCAGCACTTTTTTGAACCTTTCTTTGACTACTTTCTCACTATTTGTAAGGAGAAAAAAAGACAGCATGTGCAAGGGTTTACCTTATGGTAACAGAGGACAACATGAGAGAACCATTAACTAATTTTCCTACATTTGTTCAAAAAGGCCAGTGAAGTATGAAGATTCATATTGATTTTCACAAGTTTGCTGAGTATTCCCTTAGAGTGGAATGTTTACTGAGGAAATGTACTGAAATCTCACTGAGAAATAATCTTCTTTCTTTTTCGTACATCACAATGCTTTTAATCTTCAATTGCTGATTTAGAAGTATTGCTTTAGTAAATGGTGGCCTACAGAGATACATGCTGCAAGGGGTCTTGGGATGGCCAATTGTTTTTTTATTTAACAAAGTAACAGATTTGGGGGAAAGATAGGCAAGAGATCAAACACAAAAATTTTTCTTCAAATCATGTTGACACAGATTTGATATTGTTGCTCCTAGAGCCTTAAATATTTCCAAATGGTCTCCTACTATTGTCTTACTATTTTAGTCCAAAATAACTCATGGCCAAAATAATACAGTCTATTTGCCTGGAATTAATTCAATGCACATGTCTTATAGGAAATTAGGGAAACTATGTCGCTAAATATGGCAGTTGGCTTGTATCTACAACTCCATAGACATCCATACATTTTCAAAACCATAGTATTAACTGGATAGATCACCTTAACTCTGAAAAAGTTTATTCTCTGTGCACTTAAGCTTTCACCCACTGATGTCTCACCAGGGCTAAGATTAGCTACACGGATGAAAATCATGTCAGAACCAATTACTGTTTCAAATATGACAAAGAGAAGAGTAAAAGCAAACCCTAGTGATTATAATATTCATGTTGTAGAAAAAATAGCAACATTTACCTATAATATTTTGTATTTTCTTTAACCAGATAGTCTGAGACAGCATTTCAGTACCATCTCTCCTTGGTTTTGAGCCTTTCTTATTCTTTAGGAAAATATGTCTGTTGTCAGCATCAAATAGAGTTCCCCAAGAAAGGACCTTTTAATATCAGAAAATTATTTTTAATATAGTGAATGGCAATTGTGACTAAAGCAATCTAAGTAGTATTCTAGTAGGCTTGCTGCAAAGATGCTATCAAAATTCTGCTTTTTTTTTATTTCTTTTTTCAGCAAATAAAGTGCAAATAGCTGGGCTATTTCATAGTCCCTTTATAGATCCCTTGTGTTCCTTCCGTATTGATTGAGGAGAAGAAGTATAGTGGAGCTCCTTTCCTTATAAAATAAGACACCTAAAATAGCTCAAGTGCCTATTCTATTTGTCTCCTTTAGCATTACATACTCACAGAATAACTTGAGTTGGAAAGGACCCACAAGGATCATGAAGCCCAACTTCTGGCCCTGCACAGTATCATCCCAAAGAATCACACCATGTGCCCAAGAGAATTGTCCAAATATGCTTCTTGAACTCTGTCAGGCTTAGGCTGTGCCCAGTTCTCTGGGAAGCCTGTTCCATTGCTCCACTACCCTCTGGATGGAGGACTCTTTTTCAATAGCCAGCCAAATTATCCCCTGACACAACTTCAAGCCCTTGTGCTGGTTTGACATTAGTTAATATTGGGGAGGAAGGAAGAGAAAACATCTCCGGAAATAGTTCTCCTGAAAGAGGCTCTTGAGAGCTTCAGAGGGAGCCAGTGGCTGTCTAGTTCTGAGAACTGACAGCTTTGTAAGCCATTTAGAGTCAGGATCTACTCTTGTGAACACCCATTTTAGAGCCCGGGAAACTCTGAGCTCGCTCTCTTTGGCTTCTGGCTTCTGAAGGTGTCGGGGCTGTGAGGAAAAGGAAGAGACCTGGCCTGGTTCCAGCGCGGCCTGGCGAGGCCTGGCCAGGCTCAGCCGCCGCCGCCGCTCCCCTCCCCTCCTCCACTCTCAGTGGCTCTCGGGCGGGCTGAGAAGGCACAAGAGCCTCTCCAGCCGGAGCGGGGTCCAAGCTCTGCCTTCGACCACCCTCGCCTCTGGCTGTGCCAAGCCGAGATTCTCCTGAGCCATGCCGGGCCAGAGCCAGCAGCTCCCGGACGGGGATGGGAGGCCAGAGCGGCCCACCCCCTTTTCCTTTTGTTTTCATTGCGGCTTTCTCCAGCGGCTGCAGAGCAGAGAGAGAGAGAAGCCCAGCTCCGCTGCAATCCATCACCATAATTGCTTCAGCCACTGCCGACCTGAGTGAAAGCTTGCCAGTGCACAGATGAGACTCACAGACCACGATCTTTCTCTTGAGTGAGAGAAAACTAGAGAGTGACAACACAAACAGAACCGGATCAGTTGAGAAAGAGTTTAAGTATCAAAATGAAGAGAGAAAGAATAAAGAGATGTCTTAGAATTGAGACTGAAAGTTCTTTTAGTAACACCATAGAGATAGACTATAATAACTACAGCATTTCTTTTAATTCATGAGAGAAAACAAATATAGAGAGATGGTGGCTTGTTCAGTGTGAACTTGACCAGAGGTAACAAATGACCAGAAGCAGCAGATTTTTGAAGAAGCAGCGGTGCTCTGAGAAGAGAAAAAAAGACTTGTGTTTTTTAGAGATGAAGATGATTGTAGAAATTGGTAAAATGAATCTTTTTCCTTTGAACAGCCCATCTTTAAAAATAACACCCCATAAGTTAACAATGACCCATTTACTCAATAAAGAAAATGAGAAGAGTTTCACAACAGCAGAGTTTTTCTGAACCGGGCAGCTGCTGTTTTGTGAAGATGCAAAACCACAGAGAACTGTTCTTGTAGACATATCTCCAAAGTGTTGAAAAAGAAAACTCCTTGCCCTATGCAAATTGAAAAAAAATTATTGTAGAAGTGATAACTGATTTAAAAATCCCAGATCTTGTTCTATGTTGTCAAGTAGAGAAGAGAGAAGTGAGCAAGGAGAAAAGTGTTCTAAAAGTTTCATTTAAATTTTTCCCTTTCCATTTTGTTTTTTTTAGTTTTTTTAATAAACTTTCCTTATAGTCTTAAGTTTGAGCCTGTGTTTTCCTTTCTTCTAAAATCATATCTCACAACAGAAAATAAGTGTGCTAGTAAGTTTTAGCTAGCTCTAAACCCACAACAGCCCAGTAACTGGTCACTACAGAGAAGTGATCAGTGTCTGCCCCACCTCTTCCCTTTGGGAGGAAGTTGAGTTGTAGACTCTGTCTCCTCCAGGTTGAACAGACCAAATGACCTCAGCTACTCTTCACATGGCTTACCCTCAAGGCCCTTCACCATCTTCACTGCCCTCTTTGGGATGCTCTCTAATAGCTTTATCTCTTTCTTATATTGCAGTCACCAAAGCTTCACACAGGACTTGAGGTGAGTCCACTCTAGTGCAGAGCAGAGCAGGACAATCCCCTTGCTTGCCCAGCTGGTGATGCTGTGCCTGATACACTGCAGGATACACCTGGCCCTCCTGGCTGCCAGGGCACTGCTGACTCACATTCAGCTTTTCTGTCAACCAGGAACTCCAGATTCCTTTCTACAGCACTGCTTTCCAGCACCTCATTTCCCAGTCTGTTCCATACACCCAGGGTTGCCCTATCCCAGGTGCAGAATTCAGCACCTTCCCTTATTGAACTTCATTTAGGTTGGTAACTGCCCAGTCCTCTAATTTGTCAAGGTCTCTCCGCAGGGCCTCCCTGCCTTCAAGTGAGTCGACATCTCCTCCCAGTTTAGTATTGTCTGCAAACCTGCTTAGTATCCCTTCCAGTCCTGCAACCAGATCATTAATGGAGATTCTAAAGAGCAGAGGGCTGAGGATGGAGCCCTGAAGAGCTCCACTAGTAACAGGCCACCAGTCTGGACCAGATGTCACCAACCCGTGAGACAGCTGTTTACCCATCCCATGATGTGTTTAACAGCTGTAGTCTGGACATTTGGTCCTGGAGCATACTGTGAGAGACAGTATGGTAAGATATACTGAAATACGAAATATTACATCACCTGGCTTGCCTTGATCAGTTTGGTGGGTTACCTTGTCATAAAAGGAAATCAGCCTTGGCAAGCAGGACTTTCCTCTCAAGAAGCCATGCTGCTGTGACTGATGACTGCATTGTTTTTCTGGTGTTTCACAGTACCTTCCAGAATAATTTCCATAAGTGAGGCACATAACCAGGTATTGAAATGAACTAACAAGCCTGTAGTTTCTGGGGTCCTCCTTCTTGCCTTTCTTGAAAATAGAGACAATGTTCACCAGCTTCCAATCAGCTGGGACCTGTCCAGATTCCCAAAACTGCTCAAAAATCAAGAGACACTTCACAATGACACCAGCTAGCTCTTTGACGATGATTCTTGGATGAATCTCATCAGGCACCATAGATTTGTAGGGATCCAGCTGGAGAACCAGATCCGACACAGTTTCAGGGGAGACTGCTCATTCTTGCAGTCATGGTCCTCCAGCTCAGGGCACTGAAACCCCCTTGGTTCATCATCCAAGTTGAAGAGAAAGCCAAAGAATGTATTAAACACCCCTGCCTTGCCCATATGCCTGTTTTTGAGGCATCCATCCTCATCCTGTAAGGGGCTGATATAATTTTTACACTGCCTGTTGCCATTAACACACTCGAAAAAACTCTTTTTATTGTGCCCTGCAGTTCTGGCCAGCCTCAACCTCAGCTGAGCCTTGGCTGCACAAATTTTCTCCATACAGTGGCAAGCAGCATCTCTATATACTTCCCATGCCACTTGACCCTGTTTCCACTGGGCATACCCTTCTTTTTCCATCTTATTTCTAAGAGAATCACCCTGTTCAGCCAAGCTGGCCTTCTGCCTCAAGGAGTCTAATGAAGCTGACAAATGCAGAGGTCAGACATGATACAAAGTGAATTCAAATTACATTAATCTCTCCTGAGAAGTATTACTGAAATAAATGGGTTTCCATTTTGCAGGAAGACAATACCGCATCTCTATCAAATGCTAAACCATTTCCTTGTATTTTATCATTTACAATTCTATAATGGATATAAAAATAATTTATTTAGCAGTAGTTTTGTATCTGGTCCAAATTAAACACTCTCATTAACAGACCAGATGTGAAGTCATTAGACATAATTAAAAGACTATCTTCTTCCTATCACCTGAGCTACCCGAGTATCTAATACAAAAACAGGTTTATAAAACATGATGAGCACCATGAGAACAATTCATTTTCCATTTCACCAACCAAAAGAAATTTAATAAAGT
Organism: Anthoscopus minutus; assembly: GCA_013399455.1. Lineage (NCBI taxonomy): Eukaryota > Metazoa > Chordata > Aves > Passeriformes > Paridae > Anthoscopus > Anthoscopus minutus. The sequence goes on from VWYI01035370.1 coordinate 30,596, forward strand.
GTTCTCTCTCCTAAGAAACAGCAAATGGAGAAATCAGAATTTCTCTGAAAGGGCTTCAGTGAATTTCTTTCTCCATACTACTGACATGAGATCAAAAGTGATTATGAGAAGACCTATAACTCATGGCCAGCATACTTAAATGTAATCTTCAGAGTACCACGTGAAATACAAACCAATCCTTTAAGCATAGGAAATTCTTTTTCTAGCTGGCAGCTACACCGACTACATACAACTATAAAAGACTCTTCTAAATTAGTAGACACTCATGAGTTAGGTTTGCATATGGAATGCTACATTTTTTCCAGTAAATTAAAGCCAGAGTTCTGAAAGTAATGGTCAACTAAGTGATGTGATGTTTTATCCAGACACAGGCAAACAAGAACTTATTTAGATAAAAGTAACCAATAACACAACTGAAAATGTATGGAGCCCTGTATGGCTCTTTGTCACTGAGATACAAAATAAAAAATATATATATTTAAAAATTTGTTGTGCAAAATAACCTCTTCTTCTGCAATGACAGGCAGTTTGACACATTGTGTTCAATAATATGGAGGCCTACTTCTAAATAATTCAGCTGGTCTCCTGGTGCCTTGTTTTCTGTTCCGGGACAGCTGAACTCCAAAAGGTTAAGTCACTGTTAGCACAAAATTGCAATTGCAGCTTTGGACTTTAGACCGAATAGTTCATGTCTCCCAAGTGAAGACTCTTGATTCCCTTTAGGCTCTCATGCCCCCACATACTGAACTTCAAAGTATCAGTTCTTCACATTTTCTCACTCTTTAAAAGCTCGGTTATGTTTAGGAAAAAGTGACATTCAAGTTACAGCATGTTGTTACTTACACATATAGAACAAATGTCAAGTTATTAACCCAATTCCAAGTACATTCTTCAATGTAAATATGAAAAGCAATTATTTAGTTCCTCTTATGTTGCTCCTAAAGAACAAAAGTGCTTGCAGCGGCAGAAATCAGGTCCAGCTAGGAAACTTAATTCTTCATTTCTTTTTTCCTAAGGGAAAAATATAAATTCACTTTTGTATGGGTAAATTAGGAAATATATGTCTTTTTGTAGAGTTTTCTATTTAATATGGCTGGACTCAAAACTAATTCATAAAGATTACTTGGGATGTAATATAATTAGTTTTCCAGAAAAACTAGAGACCTGAGAAAGCAAAACCTGTACATACCCTTTCCAACTGCAATTAATATTTTCAAAATCTAAAAAAGTGGCTTGCAAGCTGAAAAGCTACTATATTAGAATGTTAGTGTTGATTTATATTTTGGAACTATTATTTAGTGTGTAACTGGGTAACTCTCACTGAAATCAGGTGCATCTTATTAACAATTTTACAAAAAGTCATTAAAAGGAAGTATATACAATAATTTTGTCTTCAAATTAAAAGGCAAAATCCTAAAATCAATGGGCACTTTGAATTTATCACATTCTCTATCACAAAATATTTTAAAGTGTTCTTCAGACAGACTTAATAAGATCTCTTGCAAAGCAGCAAGTTTAAGGTGATAAAAGTAAATACACAGAGGGAAAAGGCTGTTATTTTCTTCTTTTTTATTGTTGTTACTGTTGTTGTTTGTGTTGTTATATACCTGTGTGTGTGCATGTGTATTCTAGTAAAGAACTGTTGTTATTCCTTTTCCCCTATATTTGCCTGAAAGCCCCATAATTTCAGAGTTATAATAATTTGGAGGGGAGGGGTCATTTTTTCCATTCCAGGAAGATTCCTGCTTTCCTTGGCAGATCCCTGTGTTTTAAAGTAGGACATTCCCCCATAATGTTTGTTCTCAGGGAGTCCACAAGATTCAGCACTTTAATATCTAGTGCTTATTACTGTTATCTTCCTTGTTGCTGTTTAGTTTTCAGTAAACAGTTTTCTAGTAAACAGTTATTTTTTCACTTATATGTTCTTGCATTCATCTCTCCTTATTGGTGAAAGGGTTAAATTGGTTAAAATGATTTAAACTAAAGAGGAGGTAGCTTGTTTCCCAGGCTCCACCCTGTAAATTGTCTTAAACAAAGACAAGTATATAATGAATTTTTCTTACTAATATTTCATTCCAAATATTTTCAGAATTTAGTGAATAAATTTTGAATTTTAGTGGAAGAAATTTAAGTCATTTGAACTTCACAAAATGATTCTTCACACTTCAAAGGGGAGTTGGACAACCTGAACAAATACAGGAATTACAAGGAAATCCTGACTCTTTAGGTTGACATCCTTAATACTCAGTTCAGGTCATATGCAACACTGAACTGAGTCCCATTTTAAACACAGACTGGTTTAATAGTCTTAGATACTTGTGTGTCTACAGTGAGAAAAAATTGCCCCTACTGTAACTATTTGTTCAAACCTTTGAAAAGCTCAGCTTTTAGCTGATAGAAATGTTTTCTTATTTTTCATATTTAAAGAGATTAAAGTATTTATAGAAACCAAACATTTTTCTTTTGTGAAGCAAAGTTGCTATTCTCCCATTCATCTCTCTCTGCAAGAGCCTCAATTTGACACGGTATGTACTGTTCAAATGAGACTTGATCAGTTTATTTTAAAATTACATCTAAAATTACATATCCTTACTGGAAATACCTCATGCAGTACAATTGAGGGCTTCTGCCTTTTTCATGGTGGGTAACCATCATGGTTTGACATTGGCAAAATGCCAGGCACTTAAAAAAGCTGCTCACTCACCCTCCCCTGCTACAGATGGGCATAGGAGAGAAAACTTTAATGAAGGGTTCATGAGTTGAGATAAGGGCTGGGAGAAGACACTCCGAGAGCAAAATAGGCTCAACTAGAGATACAAAGTGAGTTTATTACTAACAAAATCAGAAGAGGATAGTAAGAAGTAAAATAAGCCCTTAAAAACACCTTCCCCACAACCCCTCCCTCACTCCTTCCCACCAACAGTACAGGGAGGCACGGGGGTTTTGGTTAGTTCATCACCTGAGATCTTCCACTGCTCAGGGAGGGGAGTCCTTCCCCTGTGAGACTTTGGGGTCCCTCCCACAGGAGACAGTTCTCCCTGAACTTCTGTGTGGGTCCACTCTCACGAGAAGCAATCCTCCCAAAATATGCTGCAATGTGAGATCCTCCCATGGGCAAACAGTCCTGCCAAAATTGCTGTGGTGTGGGTCACTCTTCCACGAGGTGCAGTTCTCCAAGGCAGGCTGCAACAGCTTGGAAGTAGGGATCCCCTCTGTCCATCCGGTCTCCCACTGGATCACAGCCTTCTCCAGGCATCCACCCATTCTAGAGTGGGCACCTCTCCCGCAGGATGTGGGTGGATCTCTGTGTCCCCCATGGATCCCCATTGGCTGCAGGGGTACAGCTGCTGCACCATGGCCATCACCATGGCCTGCAGAGCTCTGGCACCTGGAGCACATCCTCTCCTGCCTTCTCCACTGACCTTGGTGTCTCCATGTTGTTTCCCTCACAGGTTCTCACCCTCTTCTCTGGCTGGAATTAAATCTGTGCCCCTATGTTTTGATATCTTCTTAAATATGTTATCACAGAGGCATCACCAACGTTTCTAATTGGCCCAGCTTTGGCCAGCAGCATGTCCATTTTCAGAGCCATCAGGGATTGGCTCTGCAGGACATTGTAGAAGCTTCTACCAGCTTCTCACAGAAGCCACCTCTCTGTGGCCCCCCACTGCTACCAAAATCCAGGCCATACAAAACCAACACAGTAACAACAGTGACACATACTATACAGTCAAGTCTTTCCATGTTAGATACTAATTTCAATTAATTATTTTTAATTATTTTCACCTTACCACATACCTTCCTGATATACTCTAAATATGTGGCATTTTATGTAAATGTCTTCCAGCTTTGTAAAAAAGTGCATTTCATCAGCGTAATCTTATTTTTATTCAAGATTATTAATAAAAGCAAAAGCCCAAAATGTTACAAGTACTACTCACTGGAGAACTCTATGATTGATTTCATTGGGGTTTTTTTAAGTCTCATTAAACTACAACACAGCAAAGATAATGCAAAATATACCACCAACTTTGAAGGCTGGAACACTGTAGAAAGCCTTTTTTAAACACCATATCAGTGGCTTCAGTAAATTTACAAAACTGATGAACTTGCATAAAAGGTTTGTAAATATATGAGCAATAGCTATACAGTAACATCTGAAAATGCACTTTTTACCTCTGCAGGATCCATTTTTATTATAGGTGATTAAAAAAGGATTTGAAAAGATACATCTTCAAAAGTAATCCCATCAATTGCGTTCTGTTTTAGACATGGTTTTAAATTTATGCCAGTGAAGACAGATACTTTTTAGGAGGTGATGGCAAATTCTTTTGTCCTTTCAGTTTGAGCGCTTTGATCAGTACCAAGTAAGAACAAGGAGGAAAAAACAAAAGCTACTTTCATAATACATTAAAATAAAATAGTCAACACTCAGTCCTGCTTAGCATTTTAAGGCTATTATGTAAGCTTCCAGATTAGTTAACAAGGCTTTTAAACTCAGTTTGGCCTGCCAAAGAGACATATTTGATGCCGTTCAATGTGGAAACCACCTTCTCACTAATTCACAACACAGCAACCTTAGCTGGACATTTATATATATTGACAGAGAAGCCTGGAGGGGAAATTAGAGAACTCCTTTTTATCTGTAATCAACAGAACGAAGGCTTCTAGATGTTTCCAGTGTGAAAAAGCAGATGTTAGCTTAAAGCATCCTTCGTGCTAGGACACAGCAAACTGCTTTGCACTGCATCAGCCCTCTTGCCTAAAACAGCAGCATCAGTTTATTGACTCTGCTTTGCCTTGTACAATAAGCGTAATAAATTAAAGATCTTTTTACAGAACAATCACAAAGGTAACTTAAGCTCAGTTTTTGATTTTGCACTGGACTAGACTGGTAGCATTCTCAGAGGGGCAAACAACAAAAACATGCCCTATGGGACACTTGCATACAGTTGCCTTGGAACATTCAGCATCAGCCCACCATGCCTGCTGCTATGGGGCTGGAGATGTGACCTTAAAAACAGTAATGTACTAAAGTGAATAATTTGCATATGATGAGATCACCAGCTGAAGTTCACTGTTTTGTCTGGATTTAACCCCATACTCTTAAGAGCCAGTTTCTGTCTCCACCTTTCCTTAACCCTGGGCAGAAATAAGATCATGGTTTCTACAGGATTTGTGGCTACGCTTGCATATCATTCACACTTTCTCTTATATTGACTGTTCCAAATTGTAATGTTCAAGCCTAATTATTCTCACTATGGTCTTGGGCAGTTTTCATACAACTGGTCCTTCATCCCTAAAATTAGCCTCTATACCAAATGTACCAAAATAACTAAATGTACCAAAATAACTAAAAGGTCCTTGCAGACGATGATTTAAGCATTTTAATGTGTTGTTATAAAGATGCGCATTTTGCATTGTGATCAGTCTCAGTAGACTTTTTTCAAAGCTAACAAATGGTAGTTTTCAGTATGCTCTACAACTCAGTAATCATTTCTACATATAAAACACTGTATTTTGAAATTTGTTTTGGGTACTAAATGCTTTCTTTACAGCCTAGGGTTTTTATCTGTCACAATTACTGCAATCTAAACCTAACACAAAAAGTGTATTAGTGAATTCTAGCACAACCCTTTTTCAGAGGAGCACTCCAATCTCAGCATTGTAAGCCCTGAAACAACTGGTATGGATAAGAGTTTCATACTTCTCTCAATTAACAAGATCTCTTCCTAATACTATTAGCCTGAAGCCTATTTATCTGCAAAACCCTGCAATAACCCAAACCAGTGAAGCAAGAGTCAGCAAAATGAGGGCAAAAGAGCCAAAAGCAGGCTGAGCCAGGGCCAAAAAGGACACCAAAAGCTTGTGATCCAGTTTCTTTTATACCCCCTGGCTCCTCCCAAAGTCTGCCTGCTGTCAGGAGACCTTTGGCCCAGTCCAGTGTCCCACTGCAGTCCATTGGTAGAGACCTTTCACCATCTGATTGGAGAACCAGTCTGGAGGGTACAGTGTGTTTGGTGCTCCCCTGCTGACTGCCTGTCCCATGTGAGACATGAAATGGTTACCAGGAAAAGTCTCCCCAGAGACAAGGCTTTCTCCCATCTTCTCCTAGCTGCCTCCTGCAAGTGGCACATGTGCGAGCCCTCTCCCTTCTGACAAACAGTGTTGAGACAGAAATCAAAATTAAATTGGCCCCTCACAGTTACCGCTTCCATTTTTCCTTTGATGCCAGAATTGCAGAAGATACAGTTATATTCTGTTTCAAAATCTTGAAGATGGGAAGGAACAATCCCAGAGACCAGCACATGCTGGGACTGACTGAACACTGGAAAGGATCTTGGCAGAGACAGAGTCCTGTTGATCTCAGGCTGACCATGCATTATCATTCTTTCTCAGGAATGAGAGCTACACTCAGTTAAGTAATAAAAATATATCACAGGCAGGTTTTTTTGCGATAGAACTGGAAAGTATTATGGTGGTGCAATTATCCTCCATAAAAAGATCAGATATCCAATCTACATAATGTGATTAAATGGTCCTGAAATCCATCTTGGCAAAATCATGAGTGATTACTTGGAAAACATTAGGTGTATGCATAATAATAAATCATAATCCAGAAGTACAAAAGCATATTGTTAAAACAGTGACCTTTAAAAATCTTTATAGTTTCAAAGGATTTCAAAGTATTACAGTCTAGAATCTAATGCTAATCTTTACTCACACGGAGAAGATTATTTCCTCTGAATATTGCCAGGAGTCTCTGAAGAACCTTTTAAAGGACAGCTTCTGGAACATGGTACACTACCAATTGTATCTCAATACAGAGGCTTATTTCAAGACTGACAAATGATCTGCAATTCTGTCTCCTAATTTTAACTGAATTATTTTCACAATGCCTTCCCTAGGTAGTGCTGAATACTTTGAAATGCACCACATCTCAGCATAAATGTTAGTTATTCCCTTGGAAGCCAACAAGCTAATTAGGAGAGTAATTAATGAAAAACAGTTGGAAGTCTATATTTGACTTGAATGACAAAACCAAATTTTGAAACACAGCTTTCATCCAAAAATAATCTTTAAATCATATTAATTATTTTGCTTATTACAGTCTATGGACTTCTACCAGAGCTGGTCTTGAGATTGTATATTATGGTACTCTTGAATACTTTACACTGGTTTCATGATTTTTTCTGCAATTATTCTGAGAAAAACAGTCTCCTAGATTGTTTCTCATTCTAAATTAAATTAGTGATATGCAGCACCGTATTTTCTACTATGTGACATACTTTAGTTGGTTTGGAATCCCTTGTGACTTCTGTTTTCAAATAAAATTTTCAAATAAAGGAAATCACAAGAGCAAGTGTTGCTTAGTTTCTTTCATAGGTATACTTCTTGTGTGTGCCAACATACAAGTCCTACAAATACTACACCATAAAGACATTGCACTGGTGCCATTTCTATTTCACCAACATATAATAAACTATATGTGAAAACTATAGCATGTGGTATTTTTTAATTTAAAAAGATATATTTAAGAAGTCAAGTAATAGAATTCAGTTAACTACAAATAAACGTTTAGAACTTTCACATGAAGTATTTACCTCTGTGCGCCACTGAATACACATTGCATAGCACACACTACCTGTATTAACATTGCATTATAGTGTATTTACAGAAAACATGCCAATAACTGCAAATTCAAACAGACAGGAACTAATTTATTCCACGCAAATTATATTCTCTTTTCCCCTCTTATGCAGACTTAGCACAGGCAAGCAAAGATCCTTTTAATCTATCTGCTCTTCACACTCATTTTCACAGAAAAATATGTTCTTTCCTAAAAGTTAACAAATTAGAAGAACAGACTATATAAGTATATATATATATATATATATATGAAAACATCTCTATCCATTTTCTCCCTGGGCAGATTTAGAGTACAAGATAATCCCTTTTTTTATACTAAATAACATTGCATGTTCACTTCCACAACACACTTTTAGAAGAAGAGGTAGACAAACTAAGGTCCCAAAACAAAATTTTACTTTCAGAAGATAAAAGGGAAGAAGACTGTATCAGTGAAATACCTTCATTAAGAAGCAAACTTCCTGAAACTGTAGGTTGCACTCATCTATTTTTTCACATTGTAAATCCCCTATCCTTTCTATTCTTCTCCAGTCCTCAATATGCAAATAATTTAACCTCTCAATTTATGTATGCCTATAATAGAATGAGGAATTCTTTCTGTTTGATATTATGCAGACATGCAAATAACTAGACATTTTTGTCTTTGAGCACTGCAGATAGGATTTTAAGCACCATGCAATGAGTGTACACAATACTGTTCAGCACTGAGAAATTTTGTTATGTTTCTTTTAGCTAATTTGATAGTATTTCTTCAAGCAGCCCAACAAGGTTCTGTTCGAGGGAGCTGCATGGATATTAAAGATGCTTCTTCAGATCAGATATTCAGACTGATACTTATAATGTAACTTATACTAACAACTCTACTTCCATCATTATCCATCACTATGTTCCTCTGAAAAAGTGAACTTCCAGCCTACCAAGCTTCCTCTATCACCATATACTATGACTGCTCAGACAAGGGCTCTGATGGTGCAAGAACTTAAACATATCATACATGATAAATTTTACATAATTGTTGGAATATCTCCATGTAAATTCCCCTGCTTACTTATACTTCCTCAAAACAGCATCAGTTGCCCTTCTAAGGCAGTGTCTTGGGGATGGTTTATGTTCCCATCCCATTTTTAGAGGCTTTGTTTTGTGCTCAGGGGTGGTGGCTGTCCCCACCCCAGCCTCCCATTATCCATGGCCCTGGGGCCATGGGGAGAGACTGCCTCTCCTGCTGTTTCTGTGGGGTTTGCCTGCTTCTTTTTTAGGTTTTTGTTTTGCTTTGGCATTTGTGACTGAACCTATCAGCCAGGCTTCCCACCAGGACCTGGGATCACCCTCATTTTCTAATGGAGGGCTGCCCCTGCCCTCCATACAGCTGGGATCCAGAACCAGCCAGCACCAGTGAGAATATCCTGAAGAGCCTTTTACTGCATTTGGGAGCTGGACTGCTACTGTCCAATCCACACTGTACCTCTGCCATTGCTCCATGGCTGTGCTGCACTGTAGCTTTTCATCTCTGCCTGCCGGGAGGTCCTGACCTTTCAGCTTGCTGCTTCCAAGAGTCCTGCTGGGGCACTGGGGTCGGCTGCCTTTAGGGTGTCTGTAAATCAGGCCCTTTTTCCATCCCTTCCTGTCTCGGTCAAGTCTCCATCACCGTGTCATCCTCGAATTCGCGCCACAGCGCCCCCTGCCGGCGCGGGGGAATCATCGCAGCTGCCCTGCCCGGCCGGGAGCCAGCAGCGCCCCTGCCGGCCGTGCCCGGAACTGCCCCGAAGGGGAAAGCGCCTGCGGCCCAGAGAAGGCTGTGCTGGGTTTGTGGTGCTGCTCCCGGTGCTGCTGCTGTGGTGGGTTGCTTGCCTTATTATGCATACACACACTAGTAAAGAAATGTTATTCCTTTCCCCATATCTTGGCCTGAAATCCCCTTAATTTCAAAAATTATAATGATTTGATAGGGAAGGGGGCCATATTTCCCATTCCAAGGTAGGCTCCTGTCTTCCTTAGCAGACACTTGTCCTTCAAACCAAGACAAGCAGTCAAGTTTCTGACTCAGCTGTAGAGAATTTATTTCTAATTTTCAGAATTTTTTCCTAGCGTCTCCATGAGAGAAGGGAGGTAAGTTTTCTGGAGAAATACTGTTTATTTAATATACTAGTTCCCAATTACCTGTAAATAATGTAATATACTACAGGTTACTAAAAATTTATCTATTAAAAGAACAATAAAAAACAAAACAAAACAAAACAAAAAAAAACAAAAAACAAAACCAAAACAAAACCAAAACAAAACTCCCCCCCCAAAGAAAACCACAACCAACCAAACAAAAAAAACAAAACAAAAAAAAACCAAGACCCCAACAATATTTTCTCATTAGCAATCAACATTAATATGGATAAGTAAAGGAAGTATAACCATGCATGCAAATTTAAATATACAGAAGCCTGGAAAACTCACAAAGTTTATCTAAGAGGAGGATTGAATATGTCCTACACATTAACATAAATCAATTTTATGGATTATTAAAACAGGTCTTCACATAATATTTCCACTAAAAGCAGATGGACAAAGTCTCATAAATCTTGAGAGTTTATGTACCCTTTCCACCACAAGTTTTGAGACACTAGATAAACTTTGGGTAAGTATGTTAAAACTTATCCAGACTCAATTACTGAAGCTTTTTCATTATTTGTTGTCTCATCAAGCCCTCACTTAAAGGATCAATAAGAGCACAGGACACAGAAACAACTGCATCTTAGGTACCAGCTGTGTCAGCTCCTGCCATTTTGCAGCCTTGATGCAAAAGCTCTGGGGTGATTCAAAATGCTTTTGCATTCCACATCTATCTGCATCCAGAAATAATTGGTGTGTCTTTAAGATCCTCCAGCTGCCTGTCTGAAGCCATGGACATTGTACTGGCAGTAGTGGAGTGGAGTAGCCCCACTCTGGCCCCAGTCACTGTCAGCAGTGTCCATCTGAGAAGCAACAGGTGTCTCCAGCTCAGTTGCTCTGCCTGACCCTGCTTGCCCTGTTGTGCCTTGCTGTAGGGATGAGGTTGACTCCAGATGAGCCCTCAGGCATTCATCTGCTGCTGCAACTGCTCCATGAGGCTCTTGCCTTCCCATGAGGGATCTGACACCATCTTGTCCCTTTGTCCGACCAACCCAAGGCCATCCCTCCAGGCCTCCTATTTGGAACAGGTATGTCCGGCATTTCAAGTCTCATTGTTCCAGTGAAGTTGTGGAATTTATCAGTTTGATATCTAGCAGTTTTTCCCCCCTGCCTGTTGGCGTTCTGCTTATAAATAAACCATGGGGTTTTTTCCACTTTCATTTATTAGTATTAACTCCTTGTTGATGGAAAGGGATTGTTCAAACCCTTAAAGGGAAACAACCTCATTCCAGAGTACTCTCCTATAATTGTCTCAAACCAAGATAGTATCACAAGGCAAATTTCTTGACTATGTTGAAATTATTCCCTTGTATTTTGGTATTTCTGTTGCTGAGATGAACTGTGAAAAAATATAATTTTTAGATATACTAATCTCTTACATGAGAAATGTTAATATGTAAATATGGAATTAATCTTGGATGATGGTAATGTGCAGAAAAACAGAATACATACTTATGGGTTTTAACTCCTCTGGTAATCTGTTAATTTTTCTTCATTTCACTTACCAGAAAACCATGTAGGTAGATAACAAGAAAGTCTCTACCAAATGATGCAACCACACAGAAATAAGGCAGGGGAAAATGATTTCACAGAGTCTACATTTTTTCTGTAGTGGTTAATTATGTTAAGTCTATGAACAACTAAATAACAGGTGCTTCTACAAAGGCAAAGTGAAATCTCATGTCTTATTTGAGACAGATGGAAGACTCTATTGTGTTGCCAGGCTTAAGCCGCAATGATGAGCTCACAGGTTCACTGAAAACTCATAAAAAGTTTTGGTTTTAAAATTCAGACTCATATATGACCCAAATATATGAAGACTGAGTTCTGAAGTTGCACAACTGACCAGAGATCTTTTGTGAATGTACAAGTTCATCTCCAAAGTTGTGAGGCTTTTTGCATTTTTCTTTTCTATCCTGCCTTGGGCTGCTTTAGATGTAGAAAAATATCTTGTTCTCCATTTCTTGTGTTCTACTTTTAGAGTAATTCAAGAAGTGAAAATAAAATATATAAAAGAATGTGTATATGTATCAGTTAGCCAAACTGAGTTTTAAAGTTTCAGAGTTCAGATCACATTTGGGGTGAGAGCAAGGATGAGAGTTCATGTGCAGTGCAAGCAATCTACCCATCACTATCTTAGCACTTACGTAATTTGTTTTCTGTTTTACTTAACTGTTTTCTTTAAAGCAGTTCTCACACAGACTTCCATGGGGAATGGCTGACACCTGTAGATAATTTCAGGCCCATTAGGAATCTTGAATTATGATCAGACAAGTGAAACTACACTGTCTGCAACTCCAGAATTTTCCTGCATATTATTTACTCTATCATGTTTAGTGCTGAGTAACTGTCTCAGAAAGAATCAAAATAGGCAAGGGAACTGTTGGGAAAATTTAATGGTAACCCTTGAAGAAAATTACACACACGTTTGTGCTGAAATATAAAATTCTAATGAACATTGCATTGAGCAGAGTCCTACTGCAGTACACAGTTCTACAAAGAGTCTGCAAAGATGTGTCACAAGTATATTTACCACACACACTTGCACCAGCACCGATCCAGAGTGCAGTTGCATGGGACAAGTCAGCCCAGCCCTGAATTCATCCCCCACCCCAATTCTGTTGCCCAAAGTTGGCTGTTGTCTTGGAACCTGAATGCTCAGATTCCAGGATGATCTACAAGATAATTCATGGAGGACAATTTCACTCTCTTGCAAGGAGTCAGTTATGTCTGTCATTCCTGTTTTCAGCCACTTTAACTCCTTGCAACCCGGCCTCCTTGCCCTCCCTCTATTCAAAATCATTCTTCTGTCACAAATTACCACAGCTGAAAAGTTAAAAATAGAATTTTTTTGTAAGAAGTAAATGCTAACTGAATTATTATACTGAACTGAATATAATATGCACTTTTAGGCTGAAATCCATCTCTCTCTCTCTTTCTCTCTTTCTCTCTGTCTCCCATTCCTTCCCTGTTTCCCCAGTTTCATCCTCTAGTGCCTCTAGCCTAACAGCAATTTGCATTGGTTTGCAAGTGTTTTACTTCTACCCATTTTCCACAAACAAGAGGTGGAAAAGTGAGAAAGCCTCACTTTTGGCTGCCTGCATTCCACAAAAGGGGTTAAGCTAATGTGCTTCGTATGCTTTTTTCCCAAGAGGGTGTTCAAGTACTGAGAATAACACAGCTAAAAATTTCACACATCTCTGGGTCTGACTGCTGTGGATCAAGTGCTACAATGTTCAATTCATGCCCAGACAGGTGCTGAGTGGTGGCAGGTTTCTAGGCCACAGAAATGTTTTCCTTGGCACCTAGCCCCACATTCCTAATTCCATCCAGCATGCTTTCATTTGGGACAGAACAATAACACATTGCACCAAGAGGCCAGCCAGTTAGCCATGAAAGGCTGGCATTTACTAGAAAAACAAAACAGCTTCATCACATAATCCTCCTCCTAGTTCCAGAACAGGGGGGCAGGGGTTAGAAATCTTCTAGCTGCATTTTGTTGCCTAGATTCTTCTGACTAGAGATCTGGCTCATTTGGCTCATTGGTCTTTGCAACAGGTATCTGTTAGAGGATAATCAGTGCTATTTCCTACCATCAGTACATGAATTCTGCAATATCAAGCCTATCAAAGCAAGATGACAAAGCAACATTCACTGTAGTGTGCCTGCCAAATACTAGCCAGATGTTGGAAAGGGCCTAGCTAGTAGGGCTGCCCACTTTCTGTTGTGAAGGCAGTGTGCACATTCAAAATAAGTTATTAACAATTATCCAATTATTGGATTCACCAAAATGAATGTTGTCCTTTGACTAAGTCCATGTACATTAATCTTATTTGTGCTTAGAGTTATGCTTAAAAAAATATATCCTATAGTCCACAGCTGGAACAGACTGTTTAATCACTGTCAGAGTCATGATTAAAGAGTCACAGAATGGGTAAGGTAGGAGTGAATCACAGTGGGGGTCATCTAGTCCAACTTCCCTGCTCAGGCAGTATCCCCTAAAGCATGGTACTCAGGACAGTGTCCAGATGATTTTTGAATATCCTCAGGAAAACAGACTCCATAACCTTTCTGGGCAACCTGTTCCAGTGTTCGGTCACCCTCACAGTAAAGAAGTTCTTCCTCATGTTCAATAAAACTTCCTATGCATCAGTTTTTGTTCATTGTCTCTCATCCTTCTCAGCACCACTGAGAACTGCCTGGCTCTATCCTCTTGACACCCTCCCTTCAAATATTTCAGATACTTATAGATATTCCCTCTCAGTCATCTAACATCCAGGCTAAATAGGCCCAGCTCCTTCAGTCTTTCCTCATAAGTGAGATGTTCCACTGCCCTCATATTCTTCATTGACTTCCTCTGGACTTGCTACAGGATCTCATTATCTGTCTTGTACTGAAGAGCCCAGAACTGCACACAGCACTCCAGATGTGGGTGCACCAGGGCTGAGTAGAGGGGCAGGATCACCACCTTCAACCTTCTGTCAATGCTTCTCCTAATGCACCCCAGGATACCATTGGCCTTCTTGGCCACAAGGGTACAGTGCTGGCTGTTGTTGTCAATCAGAAGCCAGAGGTCCTTCTCTGCAGGGCTGCTTTCCAGAAGGTCAGTCCACAATCTGTATTGGTGCATGATATTCTTTCCCAGATGCAGGATACCACACTGGCTTTCACTGCATTTCAGAATTCCCCTCTGCCTATCCCTCCATGCTTCTCCATGAGGTCCTTCTAACAGCTGTTCAGCACTCTGGGTATTGGCCAGTCCTCCAAGTTTTGTCATCAGCACACTTGCTGAGGAGGCTCTCTAACTCTTGAAACAAGCCTTTGATGAAAAAGTTAAATACTGGAGCCAGTACTGTACCCCTGAGGAGCACTACTAGCTCTAGGCTTCAAACTAGACCCTGTGCCACTGATCACAACCCTCTGAGATCTGCAGTTCAGTCAGTTCTCAATACTGTATGCTGTACATTCACCTAACACCCACTTCCCTTGAGGATATCTTGAGAGACAGTGTCAGTAGCTATGACAGCATACAGATGAACTGTGTGCCTCGTAAGAGGAGGAGGGTTTGACTACAGAGAGCAGACACCAGCCAGTCCCTGATGATGAACACAGGCAGGCAGCTGTTGGCCAGTGAGCTGGGTGTAACCATTCATAGCCACTCAGGGTCGAACACCGAGTCTTTTGAGTCGGGTATATAAGAGCTGTCTAAGCATTAAAGGTCTCTCTGCTGCATCGAACCCCGATGTTGTCTCTCCATCTCCTCCAATTGTGACAAATAGCTGTGCTGAAATCCAGGTAGACAACAACAGCTGTTCTCCCTCATCTACCCAGACTTCTCCCATTGTAGTAAGCAATCACGTTGGTTAGGCATTATTTTCCTTGGGTGAATCCATCCTAACTAATCAGCTTCTTGCCTTCCACATGCAGGGACTGAGGTAAGGCTTACTGGACTGTAGTTCCCTGGGTCGTCCTTCCTGCCATTTTTTAAGAGTGGAGTGACACTTGCTGTCTTCAAGTCCTCAGGTACCTCTCCAGACTGCCATGACCTTTCAAAGATGACTGAAATTATGCCCACAAGTTCTCTCAACATTCATGGGTGTATCCCATCAGGTCCCATGGACTTATGGATGTCAAATTTGAGTAAAAGATTTGTAATCCAATTGTCCTCAAAGAAGGGAAAATCTGCTTTCCTCTAGACCTCCTCCTTGGTCTATTAGGTCATGGTTTCCTGATGGCTGGCCCTGGCAGTGAAGACTGAAGCAAAGAAAGTGTTCCAGCATCTCAGCCTCACCACAGTGACACCCTTGCCAGTGTGCAGTTTAATCCTAATCCAGAAATTCTCAAATTGCTCATCATCCTCCAGAGAATAATCATTCTCCCCAAAAGTAATATCAAAATTTCCATTTTCTTATCCTGCATTTAGTGGTAGGCTTCCTTTTCTGCTTGCGAGGAATTTTCCATTAAAGACACATTAACATGCAAATACTGTGTTCCTCCTGCACACAATTGCACCTCTGGATACGACAGAATTGGAAACAAATAAAACCCTGAAGCTGCATTCTCAGTGTGAAGACTATGCAGTCACCACTAAAGGTTGCTGAATTTAACCTTCATGACAAAGGCATTGGCCCAATTGAAGGAAAAGACTTCTCTGCTCTGCATATAAGGAAGCAATTCTATTACTTGTTTTAGCTGCAAAAAGAGCAAACCTTACCTTCTCCCCCTCAAAAAGACATATTCATGATAGAATTTCAGAAGACTCAGACAAGACAGACATCATGTCTGAAATAAAAACACAGAGCTTCCATTCTGTGTTGTTGCCACAGCTGACAGCATGCATTAAGAAATTCATTAAGTCTGACTACTTTAATTGTATGCAGGGTGCAAAAAACAGCATTAAGTTTTAACAACTCGGACACTTCCAAAAACTAACACTTTAAAATTTTAGAATAATCATTCACAACTTTCTAGTGACAGAAAAACATTAAAATTTAGAGTTGATGAGGTTTCTCAATCATGCACAGCAGCATTTTAATTAACAAATTAAATTAAAATCAAAATGCTAGAGAACAAACTGCATTGTAAACTGTTATCTGTAAGTTACAGGAATAAAACAGTAAAAGTGTGGGGAGGAAATGCAATAAGTCTTTTGTGTTTAACATGACTAGAGAGGCACTGAGGAATTAAGACTTGAATTAGGTTTTGAAAATCTATAAACAGAATAATACAAACTGGTACTATTCCGTCTCTTAGACTTATGTCAAAAAGAAACAAAAAGCACAGTACTGCCTCTCACTGGGCAAAAAATACTGATTTTACACTGTCTAGTAAATTACAGTAGTGACCCAAAACTTCCTCTGTACCTTTCATCCCACCAGAGTAGTGATATTTGCTAAAACCTTTCAAAGCCTGCATGTTTCATTCTTTTTTTTCAAACTAGTAACAGCACAGCTCCAACTTGTTACTGCAGAGTACTTCTTGACATGGCTTTCATATAGACTTAATCTATTGGGTTCTTTGCTGCACTTATGCAAAACATATTTTGCAACAGGATAAAACAGTACCTTCTAAATATTGTAAAAGCAGTTGTCTGACAAACAAGCATAGCATAACTGGTGCAATTAAAGTAACAGGCTGAAAACGCTCCACTCATAGGAGCCTTTTCCAATCCAAGCATCAATATAAATGCCAGTTTCCCTTTCTTCCGTCCTCATTCCACCCCCCAAAAAAGAATCTGATGAAATATGGACTAGAAAATATAAATGCCCCATAAGTGTACTGAGCTCATGTGAGAGACTGGAAAGAGTGATGTCTTAAGACACTTTGAGATGCATGTGGGGGATGGGGGAAGGGGCAGGAGGGGCCTTGCACTGGTGAGGCAATTATCTGGCCTTTACACCCCCACCCCTAGAGCCTACATCCCAGCCTGGCAGTGGCTGCCAGTCCCTGCCATATCAGAGGCAATGCTCCACACTGGACTCTAGTGCCCCTAACCCAGCTTCTAAAGTGGCCAAATGACCAGAATTCTCACCTGGGGGAAGGGCCCAAGAAGGCCAAGGGGTATTTAAGGCTGAACATGTGGTTAGAATGTCTTGACCCTATCTCCTTTCAGAAGTTCTATTAGCTGAACACCACTGGAACCATGAGTAACTGCATGTGGGCAGGGGGTTATATTTTTTTTGTCTTTCTGTCCTTCTTCTTTTAATTCCCTCTTCCTGGAATTTTTGAGTAACTTAAAACCTAACAGTTTGCTAAGTTCAATGGGCAAAGTTAATGCTTTGAGAAGCATTTTATGTTGATTGAATGTTGCACTAAACCTTTTACCAAAGTTTCCTTGATTTTCTATAGCTACTGGTAAAGTTTTTCTTCTTGTTTTTGCTTCTTGAGAATATATGGTAAGTATTTTTTTCATGGGTCTAACCACTCCGAGAGCCACCATCCTGGGAAGGGGGCCCAGGAAGCCACCCCCATGCTGCGATGGGAGAGCAGGGCATAGGCAAGTGTACTGGTTTGAGAGCAAAACCAGTGAGAGACTCCAAGTCAGAAATACAATTTATTAGGAAAAGGGAAAAAAAAGGGGAAAAAAGGAGAAAGAAAGCCACTAACAAAGTCAGAATACAACCTTATATCCTGTTGGCCAGGGTGTGTCCAGTGGGAGTCACTGGGAGTCCTGTGAAGAAAGGCTGCTTGCTGTCCCAAATCTCAGGTTTTTATCCAGGTAGAGGGGCTTGGCTCCTCCCCCTGGATGGAGCATTTTCCAATGGGATGATAAGCTTATCAGTGGACTCAATGGCCCATTAGCAGAAACCCCTCCCTGGTGGGAGAGATAAGGAAATTATTCTGGCTGGTTTCTTATCAGCTGGTTTATCAACACAAGATTACATCTCCTCCCCTCATTCCAGCTCCAACAGATGGTGATAGAATAACACACCTTTGATTACATTTTGTACTGTAACCCATGACAGCAAGGTAGCCCTGGGGAGCGGCAGGCGGTGCCTTCCTGGCCTCCACAGCACACCACGGCCTGCTCACCCAAGGCAGTGCAGGTGCTCGACATGCAGGGCAGACCTAGAATTATTTACAGAGTTGGGACACATTGAGGAAGGCTCCTTCAGTGAGGTCTTCCAAAGAGCTGATAACCGGACACGGCAAGGCAGATGCTTACCATAAAATTCATAGTCAGGAAGTTTCCAGCAGTAGAAATACACAACAATAACAAACAGCTTGCTCAGTTAAATTTTGAAATGCCTGGCATTATGGAATTTAAGGATCATGCCTGTAAGTTGTTAAATACTGTTGATGTTTGCCAAATCTTTTTTGATATAACTGTAAACTTTGAACTAACAGAGAATCACCTAGATTTGATTATGACCTACACAACTCTAATGAAGGTCTGCTTTATTAAATGTGAAAGTATCTTGCAGCATATAAGTATGCACAGGAATGATTTCTGAAGCTTCTGGTATTTAATTCTGCTAACTAGTTTTAATATTTACTCACCTAGAAATAAGCTAAAGATTTTTAAGGGTACCTTTTTGGCATTGGTGTAAGATCACGTCAGCTACAGATTCCAGAGGGGGATGTTGTTAAGTATACTGATGATGCATTTGAAAAATGTAAACATCTGACATATTTGAAATCAAAATCTGAATGCCACCTTATATCTTAAGTGTGTATTTTTACTAAGCTTTAAACTCCATGTCTGGCATACACCGGGATCCAGCCATAAGATATTATTTGATGTTACTTTTATGTATTCCTCTGATTATTTGTAGATTGTTTATGTTAAGAAACTTTTCCAGTAGATATTAGTGGGGGTTTGTTTTTAAGATATGTTGGACAAACTCCCTCAGCCAAGGTTTTGGCTCTGGCCAAGCCATGACCTTGGCTGGCAGGGAAAGTATGCTTTCAATCCCAGGTGTTTCTGTCCTAAAAATGAAATCAAGACACCTTGATTTGTAAATTTGGACCCATAAAAGCTGAACTCCCTTTTTCAAAGTTAACTTGGAGGCCTTGTCCTGAAAAAGCTCTCCAAATCCAGGCTAGGAAATGGGCTTCCCCAGTTATGGCAGACCCTGGGGGATCATAAGCATTTATACGGTTGTAAGTACTTTTGTTCAGTGGTGCTTATTGGTTTGTTGAATTTATTGTTCTACTGTTCATAATGGGATAGGCGCATGTTGTCCTGAACACCCTTCTGAATTTAATAGGTTGAATTATGTTGATATTATAATTATTAAAGCTGAGAATAGAAGTGGGTACTGATAATCTGAACACATCTAAATTGTACTATACAATGACAATAATCCACTGAATTTTTATCAGTGAGGCTAACAAAAATTTTACTTGGAAGTTGCATTTATTAATCTCAGCAGCCCAACTATTTACAAAGTTGTAGGCTTCTATCAGTAAGTCACATGCACCAGATTATCCAACTGAACTTGCATGAAACAGTTGCCTTGATACTTACCTGTGAGAAGTGTCTCCTTGCTTGCAACATCAAAACTAAACTGAATGTTTAAAACTGACTGTCCATCGACAGTCCATGAGATCACCAGTGAGTCTCTCAGCCTCAGCAAGTTCAGACCAGTAAGATCAAAGTGTCAGATAAATTGATTAGCAGTTTACAGTGAGCAGCTCCTCAAATTCAGTTAGAGGAGGTTCACTGAAAACCATTAAACTATAATAATTCAGGTTAAGTTTGAACGTATACCAGTGGTCTATATAACATATAGCAATGGCCTGCATAAATCAAATGTGTAGTCAAAGTCCATCTGCAAAAGTGAATTGAAAAAGCAACAAAATTGTCACTGAGTTTAAGGTCATTTTAATACCTGCCTTAATGTTTTTAACATATAATTCCCTTCTTTTATGAGAACTGCATATTTTATTGGTAGAAACAAGATATCAAAGCATTAAGAAGTGAAATATTATGTCTTACCAATGTAGATCTTGTCTTTTACCTGAACTTAATTCAGTCCAGCTTGATTTATGTGCTAGATGTGTGCTAGAGACAGCTGAACAATATCACAATACATGTTTACAAGAAACCAGATTTTATAAAACCAGCAATTATGGAATTGTTTATATAAAAAAATGAAATAGCATGGAAAAATCTAGTTCTTTCTTGTATGAGCTGCTAGAAAGAATATAAGAAAAAGTACTTACAGTATTAGCTAAAAGGAAGACATTGTTGAGTGTGCCCATGGCACTTTAAAATGCATGTTTGAAAAACAAAGAGAGAGTACAGGGATGGTATACACTTCCCATGAAAGCCTTGGATGTTTTTAAAATTCTGAATCATGACCTAACAAATTGACAGTTGTCTGATGCAGCATGTTGTCAGCAATTGTGGGATAGTTTGTCCATTGCTTCAATTAAACCTGAAGAATCAAATTGAGGGACAAGACTAAGCAGAAGGATATGTACCCTTGAAATGACAATTTGCCTGTAACTTTCTTTAACTTCAAGAACCAGACATTTTAAAGACAGGACTGAGTAGAAGAATGAGTATTTTAAAGCAGAAACAAGACAGTGCCACATTACCCTTGACAGTTTTTTGAATGCTATCTCTTACAGTTTTTTGAATGTTATCTCTGACAGTTATTTAAGCTGACTGGTAACTTTCTTGAGTTTGTGTAATCAGGCCATAGATGTAAATAGCCCGTGGCATACTACCCTGCAAAGCTATGCTTGATGCTTCCGGGACATGCTTGCAAAATCTCTTGAAGGTTTGTGGGATAGACCAACAGCTGGTAAGGCTAGGCTTGTTGAGTTGGGTGAAGAGTCTCATTCGAGCCAGACTTATTATTTGTGTCACCATAATTATTCTGTACATTGTGCCCTGTTTGTCACCCTGTCTGCAAGGCACCTGCAGAGGGTGACAGGCACTGCCTTTGTATCCAAAAACAAAAAGGGGGAAATCTGGTGGCTAACAGCCCAGAGGCCTCACAGTTATAAGTAACCCTAATTATAACTCGATGAGTCTATGCCATTAGGGAAAAGAGGAAGAAGGCACTGAGAAACCAGGAGATTCAAATTCAAATCCCCAACAAGCACGGATGCAAGCAGCCATTAACCAGCAAGCTGGGTGGTAGCAGAATTTGGCCAAGTACGACCAACCATATGGGTATTGGGATATCATACATAAGGAAGCTGCACTCAATAAAATTTGCGATTGCCACATGAACTTCGTGTGTCTTATCACATCTGTCTCAACTGCGACATCAGAGATGATTTTTAAGCACTAAAAGCCAGAAAAAGTTTTGGGTCAGAAAGTTCTTGCAAGCAGCCCAAAGGGCCAGAGGAGCTTGAAACAGCTGAATGAAACAGGAAGGTTAGCTGACAGAGTTTTTAATACATTCAAGCAAGACCAAATGTTTGGATTTAAGGCTCAAAATGCAAATAGATTATTTTCAATTGAAAAAACAAAGCTTTTAAGAAAACTTTGTATAGACATGTGAGTTTTACTATATCTTTTATTAATCAGTATGCCTTTCTGAGATTCCGCTACAGGCAGTACTCATAATACAGACTATATCAGGATTTCCAACAGCCTAACTAACAGATTCTCCATATGAATTCTCTCAAACTTTTCTTCCAGAAAGAGAAATGAACCTCACTCTGCCCTACTCATAGTTTCCATTAAACAGCTTTTTTAAAACCTGGAAAAATATCAAAATTTTAAGACTACTTCTTCCAGCCTCCTGAACTCAAGGCAGTTGGTTTCTCCTTCTGATTTTACTAAATCAATATTAAAAGAAAAAAAAATTATTTTTCTTCCTCTGAAAGTACTAGTTCTAGAATGAAGCTTAAATGCTTGGAGGGCACCAGGCAATTTTTATATGTTGGTAGAAAAAGTCCCATTTTCTCTTCATCCCTCCTCAACCCAAAATGGGCAGTGAATAGTCTAAGAAAAATGACAAAGAGAAAAGCACAACAGCAGAGGTTGCTGAGCAGGGTTGGCTCTTCTTTTTCACAACAAACTTTGAGTTTTGAATTGTGTTCTCTACTTAAGCATGCTCTCTACTTAAACAGAAAAAAAAAAGAAATTTTAGAGTGTTTTCACAAAAGATAATTGCATCAAATGTTTATATTACGACAAAATAGCATTCTTTGATGGAAGTTCATTTTGCCAGAAATGTTTCTATTGGCTCAATATGAATTGGTATTGGCAGTAAGATAAAAAGAAAACCCAATAAATTCTTTTTCTTCAGGAACAAGCAAGGAGCAGGGCAGAACTTCACTATCTCAATCATAAAACTTACTCCTAAGCGTTTCTTCAGGGAATTGTAACTATGATTTAATTCCAGATATGCACACTTTACACATTAACCAAATGAAGACGTCATTTTCTTATCACTTATGTCCCAAATACCTACATTTGAAAGACTTTGGTCTCACAGGCGTCTATGACTTTCACAAAAGTGAATCAATGAGTAAATTTGGGTTATTGAATAGGTCAAAAATGTCAGTTGAATTTGCTGTTACCTCCTTAAGTCTTGAAAAATCTTACTTTCCTTCAGTGTTGCAATATGCTATGATTTAACCCCAATGCGTAGAAATATTCTATTTGCAAAACGTGTTTTCCCTTTAAACAAAGAATAAGAACTATTCAGTCCTGATGATGAAATTGCCTGCACACACATCATTTTAAAAGACAAATACCTAAGGCAATAGAACAGTATTTCATGAAAAATTATTTGTCATTTCAACTTGAAATAAACAGTCACACCTGGTACTTTATTACATAACTAAGTTTATTCAGGTTCCAGTGAAAAATTACATGTGCCCTCAGAAGCTCTCTAATAATTTCCTATTTATTTCAATGTACATCTAAGGAAAGACAGAGGGATCACTCTACATAAGGAAAAGATGTTTAAGGACTATTAAATAATTTAGGAAAATACACTATTTCAGAATATAATACATTAGAATACATTAGAATAGGGAAAAATTTATTCACCTGTAACATCCGTACATTTTGTCAGAGCTATTTTATATTAATTTAATTGCAAGTAAGAAATAAAGTCTTCCTACTGAAAAGTAGCAAGGCAGCGCAACTTACTCACAACAGTTTCCTGAATAAAGTGCAGGTTTTTACCCCCCAAAGACATCTACAAGCTCAAATAGCAACAGGTCCTCACAAAGTTCGTAGACTTCTACGTGGAAGAAATATCAAGTCATAATTCCATCATTCATAATCAGATATCATGAGGCTTTGTATGTGACTACTTTTGCAGTAGGACATGCACTACTGTAGAGTGAAATGGCTATGTGAACAAAGCCACGTAGACATAAAGAAGCTATGTTAAAACAGTATGTCCTTGAGCAGAGTAGTTAAAGATAACACAATGCTTGTAGTTAGAGGAACAGAGGCTAAGAATGAAAAACAGAGTGTATGCTAATACAACTTTTAGAGTAAGCCGATTAGGTAATGCCAGTTGTGCCTATTAATAAGTAGTTGTCTGTAAGAGTATAAATGTAACCTATCTGAAAGACTAAACGAATCTTTCTTATCTTATCCACTACATTAGTGGTGTGAAAGTCTTCCCTCCTGGCGGAAAATAGCAACAATCTACCTTTTAGCAAGCAGAATACACATCAGGAGTTTCTTTTCTGCTGATACTTTACAATGAACTAAGCACAGTAGAGTGCTAAACTCCATTGTAATGGAGTTACATTGTAATGGAGTTAATACTTAGTCAAGTATTGCCAAAGAATATCAATTCACATATGTGAGTTCTGCCTCTTGGCCTCTTCAGCAGCTACTGCTACATCTCAGTTGTGATACCTTCAGTCTCCCCATGTACTGTCCTGGCTGTAGTTTGTTGCCTAATTGAGGAACCTTGACCCACTACACCTTGTATACAGAGCCTCAGGAGCAGGAAAAGTTACAAATATTTTCCTGCTGCCCTTAAATTCTTCTCTTTTTGGCATATGCAATTTTAAGTTTTAGTCTTTGCGACAGAGAGGACCTCGCTAAATCTCTACCACTAGAAAACACACTCTGTTGAAATTACAGGATGCAGTTATTTCCAATAGTAAACACAAGAATGTAGTGAATATAACTGAAGGCACAGAGTGAAGTAACAGGAAACTAAAACAATATGGAAACTGATCTGCTATTACTCAATGGATTTGTGCTTGCAAATTACCTTGGGCAAGGTATCTAGAGAGTTAATAATATAAAAATGCATGTGCTTCAATAACGGTATTTCCAAATGTCCTTCAACAGATTATGCATATGATTTCCACTGAAATTAAGTGAATTGAATTCCTAACCTTGTTTGGTATTTCTGACTCTCATAAATGACTATCTAGTACATACTACTTTTGAAAATATGTGTGGAGAATAGTCTGAATATCCCTCTGGCTCCTGAAATGAACACCATTTAATTAATTTTCTAGTTAGCCTTTGCTTCAAAAAAGTACAACAAATCCAAGTATCTTTAGTATTCTACATGTCCAGCTTCAAATTGGAAGAATACACAGAAGAAAAGCTTACTTAACAAATTTCTGGCACCTTTGCAATGATTATAGTACTTATTCCACATGTCTCTGTTTAGGGTACATGCAATTTTTTTCCAGGGGAAAACTGTTCAGTCAAACATTTTTCCTTGAATGACAGGAAGAATGTTTTGTATTGACTTTCTCATTAGCTTTAATTTTCTTGTTTGCAAGAATTGCAAAAGCAATACTCTAAAGTTCTACTTTTAATTTTAATCAATACATGGTTTGGAAAGGCATGCAATTAAGAATAAGCATTTCTTTCTATTTTTTCAGTGCCATCCAGCTAATTACTACTCAAATCTCATATTGTGTTAAATTTATTCAGAATTCATAGTACCAGAGTAATTATTCTTATTCATGGACTGTTTACTGAACAGTGAGAAGATATGAAAATATCTTATGGGAAGTGACTTCCTTCCAGGTTATGATCTTAATGTTTTGTTTGAAAGTACAGTCACTATCCATTTAGATCTCTTCCATTTATAGCACAGTCTACTCTGTGATTTAAACTTTATTTCATCAACTCATTAAAAAACACAGCAACTAAACATGATAAACAACGGTTCAATTTCCTTTTTTCAGAGCAGTATATCACATTAATTCATCATTTCAAGTCATAGGGTTTCATAACTTATAACCTATAACCCTTAAGATAATGCACTCATATGGAAAAAAAAATTATTTACCTAAGAGTGGGAATGTTCATCATTCCCTCTTTGTCACAATGCAGATGTCCTCTGGGTGACATCAGGGAGCACAAAAGCCTCAGCAGTCTAGCTGCTGTTAGATCCACTTTGAAACCACTTAGATCTACTTTCTGGGCTAGCTAACATTTTACATCTTTCACTTCCGAGAACTGGTATCTACTATTTCCATAAGTTAGTAGATTCTGATGACACTGTCAGGGAAAACCTAATTTCCAGAGGAGACAACAATCTTGCAGGAGAGAATTGCTGCAAAATGGCCCGTGACTCTTTCTGGCCACCTGTCCTGCCTACATGATGCTCCTGCTTTGGCCTAGTGGCACTGTTCCCAGTATCCATCAAGTCTTGGCATGAGCTAGCTTAGCCAAAATCTAAGCAGAATTTGAGGAAAAATTCACAAATGCTCAGTAGGCCATTTTGGTCTTTAGGCCATTCAGCATTAGAGGGAGGAGAATAAGTCACCTAAAAATAACTTATAGTCAGATGGCAAATTTCTCTCAAGTAGGAAGTGTGTCAAGAAGATGGTAGAGTAGAACTGAGAAATTCTGTGTCCTACTTTGCCTTCTTATTGGGGCTAAAGGCTAAAAGGAACCTAATCCTTAACTAGAGGGGGAAGAAGGAGTCGGAATGGTATTTAATCTATATTTTGAGTCATTGCTTTAAAGCTATAATTCTTATAAATTCCAGAGAAGAACCTTAAATGGATGTACTTTCAGATTTCCAGTTTTAATTTAGCAGCTTTGAAGTATAGATCAGTTTTTCTTGGTATTAAAAGTTGTAGTGGTTCTATAAAACAAATAAAGATTTAACATGTCTAAAAAGTTAGTCTCCTTGTCTTTAACTTTCTCTGAAAGAGTAGGAATATTTCTATCAGGCCTAGTAATTACAGGAGAGTCAGGATGTTAAAATTAGAGTGCTGTAACAGAAAATAAATTAAGCACTGTCTACATATGCAGTGTAATACTCTTAAACAGGAACTAGAATCAATTACTTCTATGATGTCTGTGGTTACTAGTATGATGGAACGTGATTCATTATAGCACAAGACAGAAAGTAAAATCCATTTTTTGTTCTATCCAAATCTCCAAGAAAATTTATATGATTAAATCCACTAGCAGACATAGTATGTAGTAATTGTGCAAGTTGAGTGTACTGTAACCAGTTACAATCCTTACATTCTTGTCGAATAGTGCACAGAAGCACATTTAAATTTAGGGCTGTCTGGTTCAGCCATGGCAAAGAATTGGTCATTCTACAGAAATACTGATAATGTAATGAGAATGTAATTCTCTTATGTTTCTGTGGAAGTCGTGCCCTCAAACATGTTTTAATTTTTTTATAATATTAACAACAAGTACAGTTTGGATTATTTCTTTATTAATGTCTGGGTTAAGCTAGAATCAACAACTTACTCATGTATGGCAAAGTAATCAAGAAAATCTTTTCAAGTGGCTTTTTTTGCTTGCTTAAATATGTTGTTCAAATAGTCTAATCCTAGGTTTGTCCACTTGGAATAATATATTTTAATAAAATTACTTTTCCATGAATTGCAACTTGCTCTAAACACAGATCTGTCTTTCAGTTATAAAACTGATTAGCCATAAAACCAAATACCTGGCAAATATGTACACTATGTGACCTCCATTCCCTGACCACCATCCCACACACCCAGTATACAAATAGCTCCATGCTGCAGATTGTGGCATTTGCCTTAACTACTCACACTTCATATAGCAATACACACAGTGATATGACATAACACTCTGAGTGGAAAGATTCGATACAGCAGTTAAGCTGGAAATTAAATCTTTGAACATTGTGTGTGCATGGTGTTTTCACTCACAATATGAGATAAACAGTACAGTAAAGTAACTGGAGACACAGGAAACCGACAACTACCAGAGAAGTTCTGCACTGAAAAGTGGTTACCAACAACAGCACTTTCTTGGCAAGTAAATGGAGCTCACCACTGTGTATGTGAAAGCATATTTGGTAACCTCTGTAGCAAAAAAAAAACAAAACCAAAAACATGAACTCTTGTCAATTCTGCATATATAGAGAGTACATGACTCTGACCCCTTTGAAGATAGAAGAGGAAAAAAAGAAGGTGGAAAAGGTAATGTGCTTGGAATAATAAGCATTATTATGCTCTGCCTCAGGCGTTCACTGTGACATCCAAATGAGTTACCTAGATTATTTCTACTTGTGAGATTAATAGCAGAACAAAGGTTGCCACTATACATTTCATGAAGAGTTTATATTCTGCCCATTCTGCTTGTTGTACTTTGTAAAAGCTGAACTGAGCAAATCTGTGTGCATACAGCACCACTGCTTCCACATAGCCCTCTGTCCAACGGTTATAGGGGGTGAAAACCTGCAAATATGGTCCCTAAACTTGAAAAAGTACTCCTGAATGTACTGCATGCCTGTGTGGAAATAAACAAGGGGATGGGATAGTCTGTCAAAATTTAAATTCTTGAAAACAGACTCATCAGCCTAAGTCAATGTGTACAAATACCTTTTAGCTCTTAGTATTTCAGGCTAGCCTAAGTGAAACGTGCCCTTACAGGCATGACAAATATTTGTTTTCCTCCTCAGAATATACACTGTTTGTTATTCTGTCTCACCAGCAAGTCACAGAATTCCTTACTAAGCTTCTGTTGTGGAATCTGTACTAAAGAAGCATAATCCAGAAAGGCTTCGGCTTAGACCCTCGAGGCCTGGTGTACAGGAAAGGTCATTGAGTTAAAAAAAAACAACTTCCTTTTACAGAAAAGTCATGAAATTCCACTGTAGGTAGAATTCTTTAGGAAGCCCCCTTTCAGAATTCATCTGCTATGGGAGAGTCCCTAAAAGATATCATGTACTATTATGCAGACACTGACATAAGATATATAAGGAATAAATTTAGATGACAAAAGGCCTGACTGGAGTGGAAATAATAAAGAAAATACTCCGAAGCATAAGGAGAGTATTTGAGCTCTGATTTGTCCAAAATAAGGGCAGTACTGTGGTTAGTCCTGTATGGATGAGCATGGAGAAAAGTATACTAAAAGCACCAAACTCTCCCGGTCAAGGAGATTCTGACAAGTGTTTTTTAATATTTTAGCAATATTAATTAGAATACTTACTACATTTAATGCTGTTTAGCAATTAAAATAGATCTCAGGATGGTCTAGCATTATATTGTCCCAAATACAATAAGAAAATGGCTGCAGCCTCTCCCTTCCCTTCTTTATATGGGTCAGACTGACCCACTGGACAAACATGAAGCAACACCCCCTGCTACAGAATATAGTACCCTAAATCAGTCAGAGGCATTCTGAATTATAAAATTGAGAGCGGCCTTACTATCTGTACGCATTGTATAACAATCTAGTTGAGCTTTTTCTTGCTGATTAGTCATTAATATAAGATTCTGATGCTTGCTAAGAGAAATTACACAAACTTTAAAAAGTAAATACTACATCTGCCTTATCAACTTCTCATGCTGGGAAGGAAAAAAAAAAACAAAGCCAACTTGCAACATTAATTTAAGCACCTCACAAATTTTTTAAAATATTCGTGTGAGAATTTTCCACAAAATCTTGTGTAGATTTAATTATGTAACTTTCTGGTTGGTTCATAATCCAAACACATTCAAAAATATACATTTTCAAATAAAACAGGTAAGTGTGTCCTAAAAAATTAGAAAAATACCAGCAAATAAGGGATATGCTTTTTCTACTTGGTCTACCCCAACTGAAATGCAACGATGGGTTGGAGACTGAAATATTGTAATTTATGGCTTAAATATCTTCATGAAGGACTTTTGCCTATTATAGTAAAACTATATAACAGAAGATGAATACCACCAAGCCCTGACTAAGGCCTTACACTGCTTGTTGATGGAGATAAAATAAAGTGTCTCAGGCCTGGGCTGGGGGAAGAAGAATACATTCACAGAGGAAGAATCTTTCCTTCCTTCCTTCCTTCCTTCCTTCCTGCCTTCCTTCCTTCCTTCCTCCCTCCCTCCCTCCCTCCCTCTTTGCTTCACAGTCAGACTA
This sequence comes from Anthoscopus minutus, assembly GCA_013399455.1. Taxonomy (NCBI): domain Eukaryota; kingdom Metazoa; phylum Chordata; class Aves; order Passeriformes; family Paridae; genus Anthoscopus; species Anthoscopus minutus. Next base: position 60,168 of record VWYI01035370.1, read on the forward strand.
AATGGATCAATGTGATGAAACTGTAAACTGAAATGCTGAAGAATCACAGAATCAATTATGTTAGAAAATACTTCAGAGATCATGAATACCATAACTTTCGACTGCACATCACCATATCAACTAGACCATGGGTACTACGCGTCATGACCACTCTGCTCTTACACATCTTCAGGGACAGTGACTCCGCCCTGAGCAGCTTGTTGCAATGCTTGATAACCCCCTCATGTGAAGAAATTCATCCTAATGTCCAGCCTAAACTTCCCCTGGCACAGCATAAGGCCAAATCCTGTTGCCTTCTCACTTGTTACCAGGAGAAGAGGCTGATTGCCACCTGGCTACAACCTCATTTCAGGCAGCTGTAGAGAGTGATAAGGTCACACCTGAGCATCCTTTTCTCCAGACTAAACAACCTTAAGCTCCCTTAGTTGTTCTTTGTAGGGCTTACCTCTAGACCCATTATCTACTGTTTCCAGAGAAGGGCTCCACTGCTCTTCTCTGGAAACACTCCAGCACCTCCATGTCCTTCTTGCAGTGAGGGGCTCAAAACTGGACAGAGTACTCAAGGTGCAGCCTAATTGGAAGAATCACTGCCCTGGACCTGCTGATCCAGGTCAGGATGTCATCAACCTTCTTGGCCACCTGGGCACACTGGCTCACACTCAGCTGGCTGCCAGCCAGAACCCTCACATCCTTTTATGATAAGCATCTTTCCACCTACTCTTGCCCAAGCCTGTAACACTTCAGGGGTTGTTGTGGCTAAAGTGTAGGATCTAGCACCTGTCTTGTTAAACCTCATATCATTGGTCTCAGCCCTTCAATCCAGCCTGTCCAGACCCTTCTGCAGACCCTTCCTACAGCAGATCAACACTCTCATCCAGTCATCTGCATATTTACTACAGGTGCACTCGATCCCCTCATCCATATCATCAATATCCAGATCATCAATATTGAACAGGACTGGAAGGTCACATACTTTTCTGACTTCACAGTCAATACTGGATAGGAAAATTCTCAGTGTCTAAAGAAATCTCACACACAAAATCACACACAAATACCAGTCAAAAAGTATGAAGTTAATAAATATAAGTCTTCAGTAAGTGAAATTTCCTTGAGGATAAGGAAGTAGTAGTGGTATTATTAAGACCAGAAATCAATACTATTAGCACTTAACTTTAATAAAACATCTTTGCTTCGCTAAATAAGGACTTCAGTGAAGTAAGGCATCATTTTAAAAAAAATGTTTAAGGACAAAATTTCAATTGATTTTGACACTTAAAAGTTATTTACTGAAATCCCTTAGATTATTTTGAAATCCATACCTACAAGTCACCATTCTCTTGTTTCTTCTGTCCTCCCTTCCTTTAATACCTCTAACAAAATGAAAATTATTTTCCCATCAAAGCTAAAATGAATTTATATCTAATGTACTGCAGCTAGTGGCAGGCATTCTAATAAAAATGAGTGCCAAAGCTTTTACATTATTCAATCACTTTAAAGAGTTTTGTTTAATATACAGGTATAAAAAATGGTTTTTAAATACATTACTTTCCCATCACAATAGATATATGAATCACTCACACACAAGAGAAAAGTACTAGTAATTCTTCTGCAAGAAATCGTGCTATGGGATGAGATGTCTACTATCTACAAAAGTTGCTATCATGGTTTTCATGTCACTTGATGAAAGCTTTCAGCAAGTTGAAAATTAAGGATTTTAAAAGTGTGTCTGTCTTCAGCAGCAAATATAAATGCAGTCATCTAAATCTACCAGTCTTTTCCAACTTTCTAATCGCTCACTGGTGACAAATACTACATTTTCTTTCTCATTATTTTAACTTGATCACTCTTAATACAAATATATTATTATGGTTGAATGTAGAAGTTAATTAGCACTGAATTTGGCTAATTTTCTAATCAAAATATATCCAACTGGTAATTTACACCATCACTTATGTCTCTATTCAGCCAAGTGAGAGCAGACATTGCCCTAGGTTGAAATTGGCTTAAAAGCACAAGATTTTACTTGGGGAGGCAGCAGATGAGCATGACATGTGAAAACCAGCCATGTTTAAAGCATTAACTTAGATCTCAGGAATTCCAGGCTTCTGTCACAGATTTCATATGAAGTATTGGGAAATTTACATTATATTTCCTGAATTTTCCTTTGAGATCAAATTAAATAGGTCTTATAATCCATGCATCCTCCACTTTCTCTCATACCATTCCCCCCCCCCCCCCCACCAAAAAAAAAAAAAAAACACCCCGGGAGAAAAAAAAA
>VWYI01035370.1:62453-81781 GCA_013399455.1 Anthoscopus minutus
ACTAGAGCCTGAGGACAATGAAATTGTTATTACATCAAAGGTTTTTCTTATCCTTTAAAAGCAGCATAAAACTTTTTAAGTTCAGAGTTTCAGAATTTCTTCGGATTTTGGGAGGGGGGGTTGTTTGATTTGGGTTGGGTTTTTTTTTAATTTCAAATAGCATATTTTAGATTTTTCATTTCAGTCAGAAAAGAATGCAAAGAGAAAGAAAGTGAAAATAAAGAAAGCAAGCTTCAAGCATTGATCTGAAGTTTTGCTCATTATAACAAAAACTTTATAAAGAAGCTACAACCAAAGAAGCCTCCCTGGAGATGCCTGACTGGAACTTTGGACCGTAAGTCAAACTAGTGAGATTGGATAAAGGGCAAGGGAAAACCCTTTCTTCAATCACCTGAAACAAACAAGTAAACAAGAAAAAGAATGTGAGCCAAACCCAGCAATTGTGCTAAGAATCATCTTTGGTTTGCTTCAGGGATGGGGCAGGCCATAGCCCACAGAGCCATTTGCTGGGAGCAAGTTTGCACAGATTTCCTCCCTAGCTGAGGTGGGGGGAGGAGTTTGTGTGTGTTGTAACCTCTGCTCAGGGGCTGTGAACCCATCCTCCCTTACACAAACTGGTTATGGAACCCCCAACCTTGGGAAGGCCACATCCATGAGACATTCAGGTGAGAAGCAGCTCAGGGGGTGCCTTAATCCATCAAAGACCCCCAAAGCACCTGGATTTTCCTACCTATCCCGAGTATATATTAATCCATTGGATTCTATGCTTTTCAGGGGCACATTCATGACCATATGACCAGATGGAGAGGATCAATGGAACATCTTTAAGATCCACAGAGTGGTGATATTTTGCTTCTTCTGTCCCTGTTACAATCTTTCTGTCCCCTCAATTTCTTTCTTTCTTTCTTTCTTTCTTTCCTTCTTTCTTTCTTTCTTTCTTTCTTTCTTTTCTTTTCTTTTCTTTTCTTTTCTTTTCTTTTCTTTTCTTTTCTTTTCTTTTCTTTTCTTTTCTTTTCTTTTCTTTTCTTTTCTTTTCTTTTCTTTTCTTTTCTTTTCTTTTCTTTTCTTTTCTTTTCTTTTCTTTTCTTTTCTTTTCTTTTCTTTTCTTTTCTTTTCTTTTCTTTTCTTTTCTTTTCTTTTCTTTTCTTTTCTTTTCTTTTCTTTTCTTTTCTTTTCTTTTCTTTTCTTTTCTTTTCTTTTCTTTTCTTTTCTTTTCTTTTCTTTTCTTTTCTTTTCTTTTCTTTTCTTTTCTTTTCTTTTCTTTTCTTTTCTTTTCTTTTCTTTTCTTTTCTTTTCTTTTCTTTTCTTTTCTTTTCTTTTCTTTTCTTTTCTTTTCTTTTCTTTTCTTTTCTTTTCTTTTCTTTTCTTTTCTTTTCTTTTCTTTTCTTTTCTTTTCTTTTCTTTTCTTTTCTTTTCTTTTCTTTTCTTTTCTTTTCTTTTCTTTTCTTTTCTTTTCTTTTCTTTTCTTTTCTTTTCTTTTCTTTTCTTTTCTTTTCTTTTCTTTTCTTTTCTTTTCTTTTCTTTTCTTTTCTTTTCTTTTCTTTTCTTTTCTTTTCTTTTCTTTTCTTTTCTTTTCTTTTCTTTTCTTTTCTTTTCTTTTCTTTTCTTTTCTTTCTTTCTTCTCTTTCTCTCTTTTTCTCTCTTTCTTCTCTTTCTTTTTCTGCAGTCCATGGAACACCTACACTAGTGCAGTAGTCACTGCCATCTATGGACAACCCCCTGTTGGAGCAAATGGATGTTACTGAGAGAACTGCAGCCAGCATAGAACTCATGCCACAGCATATTCTCTTGACAGGAACTGCAGCCTGAAAGAACCCTCTCACTCTTGCAGGGGTAAAGTGTGAGGAGGAGGGAGTAATAGCTGCTAGGGACTGACTGCAGCACACCATTTCCCATTTTCCTGCACCACTTGAAGGGTGGGGAGGGGTCTAGAAGGAAACTAGAGTGAAGGAGTGATACTGTGTCTAAGAAAGGGGTAAGGAAAGATTTTGTTTTAAAGTTTGTCTTTATTTCCCACTACTCCAACTAAAGATTGTGTTTTTATTTTAATTGGCAATTAAGTTATTTTACCTACAATAAGACTTTTTTGCCAACAAACACAACTGATAAACAATCTCCCTGTCTTTATACATACCTTCAAACTTTCTCATTCCTGCTCCTTTTTATTTTCTGCCCCATCCTGGGGGAAAGACAGAGGATAAGCATGCAGCTGGCTGGGATTTTGTCTTTAGCTGAGGATAAGCCACAATATGAAGTCATAAAAATGTTTGACTTCACTTAGACATTTGCAAAATATTTTTTCTGCTCTTAGTAAGAGGAAATCATACTGGGCTACTCTGTACATCAAAACTTCAGTCCTTGTCATCACTACAGTCACTCCTCTGAATAATAATAACTAACTAACTAAATAGATACTGGTACTAAACAAGCTATATTTCTTTTAAAAGGGCCCTATTCAGCAGTAGAGAAAAATGTTAGGACTTAATCAACAAGAAGGGTGATTTATTCCATGAAATAGATAGCAGTTAAGAAGCAAGTTCCGGGTGATATCCATGTGTTGGAAAAATGTTTAGGGCTTTGTCATGCTTCAGTGCTCTCAAACCTGGGAGAGGAAATTAACAAATCCTAGAAGTGAAATTTATTGTTGAGATCTGGACACCAAGGATGCAGAATTTATAAACCACAAAAACAAATTACAGAAGCCAGACATGAAGAAACTAAGGCAATTACTGGGATTCTCCCTGTCTGGGGAAAAGTTAATAGAAAGACAGAAAATATGGGCTAATTGGCATGTAAAGCAAGAAATCATTTACCAATAGAAGATAGAACATTAATTAATGAAGACAACTGTTGTGGTGTGTGTTTTTGTTCAAGTTTATTCAGTTCAAATCAATTGTATGTTGTAAAAGTTATTTGCTCAGTCATCCCCTTGTTATAATGATTTGCCCCAAGTTGCAATGGTTTGTAGCTCTCCCAGGTTGTAGCTCTCCTCCCCTCCCTGCCAACCTCTCCTGCACCGCCCTTTGTTCTAGTTCCTTCCCCATCAGTCATCCCGGACTCTGCTCCTCTCCCCCGTCCATCATTGTCAACACTGCCCTTCCTTCCAGATCCTTCCCTGAGACTCGATGTCTCCATGGTTGTTTCCTCTGTCCCTCAAACAATGTCTCCTCCTTTCCCCTTGCTATTGTTTATGTCGTATTTAATCTCACCCCATGGACCTCCTCATGTATCTCCTGACTGGAGAATGTTTTGTATCCACGCCCTGTTTCTTTACTGTATAAATTTGCCTGTCCAATTCTGTTGGCTCTTCACTGCCTGGATTCCCCCTGAATAAAGCCGTTCCCCCCTCCTTATTTCTCTGCCCCCACACTTACATGTTACCACCTCGTGCTGTAGAGCACTTGGCCTCTAAGCCACACCTGCTCTCCAGGTGTGTCCCACTCTTGGCACGAGCCGGAGTGGGAGCTGAGCTAGCCCAGAAAAAGACTCCAGCACCGCATCAGACAAGTACTAACTCGTTATCCAATGAACACTAACTCCTTTGTTTGCTAAAATCTATAAATAGTTAAAATCTTTGATAACTGATGTATGTGATTTGTGGAGGGATCCCCATATAGCTCAAAGCTGAATAAAGTTGATTTTCTAAGCTAACAAACAAGATGGAGAGTTTATTTTCTGGTTTTCAGTGGCAATACCATGTGTTTTACACAGCCTGAACACAAGGTTCCTTTTTAGGCACTGGGTGATGCTAATGCTGAAGAAGCTTTCTTGTCTGACCATCCAGGAGCTCCTCCGGCAGTCACACTTGCACCAGCTAAGACTGTTACCACTGAGACCGAAGCCCCATTGCAACACGTGGCTCCAGTGAGTCAATGGGTGCCCTGCTTGACTCCCTACACATTCCACACACAGACAGACAGGTTTCCCTCACCGGCTCACCCCAGGTTTCCTGGAGCAGTCTGTCTGGAGCAGATGTCTGGTTCCCTTAAATTATGATTGAGTTTTTTATCATGGTGCAACAGCTTGTGCTGGTGCTGCCCAGGAGGGACCCCAAACAAAGGAATCCCTGGGGTTTTGTTTCCTTATATCTGTGCACCTGTTCCAATAGTGATTTTGGGTCTGGAATCTTCTCATGCACCTTTAGTTGCCACAGAGTCCCCGAGTGACGGACCAGCTTGCCCCCACAGTCCCCGTACCCTCAGCTGTGCAAAGGGTTGGTGCCAGGTCACAGCTTGTTGCTGGCAGCTCCAGCCATTTCACCTCCTCCAGGGTACATCCTGCAACTTGCACTGTGGCTGCTCACTGAGCTGCCTGCACTGGTGTAGTCCTCAACCATACGCGGGTACAACGGGTCACAGTCTCAGACATAAGAACTGCTAGCTAAAGCAACAGAAAGATGCTTTTCTTTCTCTCAGTTCATCAGCTTAAAATCTAATACCTTCCCCACTAAGATGAATAAAACTTCTAGAATTATTTTACCCAAATACTCTGCAATTCTACTCTATTTTGCTCCTAATTTTTTTCATGGCATCATAGTCTTTGACTGCCTTAAGAAGCAGTACAGCACAATAAATTCCGTTTTGTACAGCACAGCACCTATTGCTGAGGACTTCATGTCCACAACACATGCAGTTGGAAGCTTTATTTTGGAGCGGCTTTAGTCTGACCACCTAGACTGAGCACCTGTTAGTGATTAAAGTGCATTAGGTGTACTTTTGGAGCATATTTTCTGATATAGCTTGAGAGGAGGCAGGGGGATGGAGCAGGAGGGAGGGAGGAAAGTAGTCGTTTCTGTACTCCAAGCCTGTTTCAGGATATGAAACAAAATATTTTAGATAGTAGCAATTGGGAGATAAAGTGCATTCTTGATGCAGCCTTAAACACTTCTATGCTTATTTGTTAAACAATACTATGTTATTTATTCAAAGTGAAAAGAATTTCAAGAAAAATAAAATACCTGCAGCAAAATAAGAACTTTGTTCCATTTCTATTTCTTCATATGCAATTCCACCAAAGTTAACTTTATTAAATATGTCAGATAAGGCTTGGCAAAAAATCCTTTCCCTTTTATCCTGTATGCCGCATATTTGATGCTTAAAGTCACAGACCCCAGTGTACTTTGTAGATTGGATCCCTTATATTTCCTGGCATATCCAAGCTCCCCATTAAAATAGGTATGTAGTTATTTGAGTGACATGTCCAAAAAGAACTATTTTTCTCCAATAAGATACTGAAGAAATTACTACAATATAATGCCAATTATTTAAATAATTATTATATATCTTAACAGATATATAAGTTTCTGGATGGCTTATTTCTCTTATAACCTGGTACTTCTGATTTCACCAAATATTTTCCAACCACAGTCTTTCAGGCAAAGAACAAATAAACACCAATATTATGCAGCAAGATGAAATAATGGACATCCTGTACTCAAAGTAAAGGGGACAATTAGGATCATGGCTTTTTCTTCTTTCTTGAAGGTTACCACTTCATTGGTCACAGAAATTTAGTATAGTCGTTGTACAGCAAAATGTACTATAGTATCCATGATTTGCATGTGTCAACAGATGTGTTACACAAAAGCCTGCTAAGGTAATTATTCTATTTTCAAAACTATCATACCTTGGAGTCACTGGCAGGCCTGGGAACCATAGCTTTAAACAAATGTGAACTACATTTGTGAAGTTGAAAAAACAAATTGATTTATTTTTGGCTTTTGCAACATTGCCACGAAGTAAAATTTAGCATCTGTAAATGGCCTCTGTGTCCAAGTGAATGGACTCAAGTCTTAACTTGAGAGGAGCTTTATAGCTGGCCGCTCTCCAGAGTCTGAGGCTTCAGGCTACATTCCTAGGATTTGCTGTGCAGGGACTCTTTTTTACTGTGACTAGGTAGTTCTCTGTTAGAACTCATGGCAGAAAATCAATGTCCTTTTCATATTACTTGCTGTATTTTCTTAACCTCTCAGAGCTCAAAACCCAGAGAGGCCGTATTTCATTCCAGCTATATATCATACCGGCAATTTCCTGTTGATTAACAAATATGCTACTAATGTTTACTAGTGGTCCTACCCTAATCCTCATGTGGATTCACCACTTCCTGACTGGCAGAGATAGCAGTGTGATCTGTCCAGGGAGTAGACCAGACATGTGTTCCTGGGTCAGCTAACTTGGCAAATGTGAGACATAAATACAAGATAAAAATACCATCATGTTGGGAAAACACTAAGAAAAATGTACTAACACCTTCTTTAGGAACTAGTAGCAGAAAAGAAAAGATGAAGGCAGGGCAACTGTGATCCTTCTTTTTCCTCCTCTGGTCTTTGAGTAAAAGATGAGATGGCAACTACAAATTCAGTAAGACGGTGGTGGTGGTACCATACCTACATTTTATCCTCCAAAATGACATATACAAATGTATGACTCGACCCTCTGAACAAGAAGCTGTATTACTGTTAATACTGCTGGTGTTAACAGTAATTTTAAAATTACTGTTAATTTGCAACAAATTAATACCATTAACAATTAATGCAATTAACAAATTACTGGGAATGCTACTTGGTTAGGAAAGTGCAGACTTGGAAAGTGTTAGGACCTGATCCTAATGAATTCTTTACAAATTCTCCATGTCTTAGGCTTATAGGGGAGTGAGGTAGACATGATCCCTGCAATCCCAGTTCCCAGCAGTTCAACCATGGTGGCAGCCATAAATACTCATCTTTCAAAGCACCCATGCACAATTACCTAGAATCTAAAGATCACTGAGGAACTGAGGGTTTATCTTGCTGTTGTGGTTAATCCCAGCTAGAAGCTGTGTACCATGCAGCTGCTAACACACTCCCTGGTGCAAACTCAGTGTGGAGGAAAATTTAAGGGGAAAAAAAGAAGTAAACCTCAAGGGTTGAGATAAGAACAGTCGAGGAACAAGATCAACCAGAACTAGAAGGAGGAGGAAAAGAGAAGAAAGGACAGTACAGCTGCCTGAATTACTTGAGGAATTAGAAATATGAAGCCACAAAGCAACTTTTAAACCTTTAAAACTAACTAAAAGCATGAATGAATGGCAGAATCAAGACAAACAAACAAATAAAAAAACCCATTCAGGATGTCTTCCTGGAATTATGAGGAAAATATAACTCAAGTATTGACAGCTTCTTTTCCACTAAAAGGCTAATAGAAAATCAAAATCTGAAGCATATAGTACACAGCTGTCATTTGCCATTCAGAATAGCTTTTTTTTTTAAAGACACCTTTCTAAAGTGTTAGAAAAGGAATTTCAGGCATTTTCTGTTGTTCTAGTTATTTTGCCTTCCCCAAATAAGTAAGACATGGATTTGGATTTCTGTACTGTGAAAATAGTTAAAAGGGAGAACAGATTGTTACTCCAAATGTTTTTGTGAGGCCTTTGCAATCAGGTGTCCAATAAGGCTACAAGAAATTCTCAAAGACCATTTTCCTTTGCCTCACTGATTGTTTTTTCTGCTGTACCTAGCTGCTGTAGTGTGGCTTGCCAATATATGAAGTACACTCACTTTTCCTAATTTCCTGGTTATTACTGAATGGGGAAGGGAGGTGCACATGGTGCACTTTCCAGGCCAGAGAAAAAAGACGTCCTTCTTCACTTTCTGTATGAAAAGTACAGACTTGTGGGTCAGCGTCCAGAACACTGTCACTATTTATTCCATTTAGCCACATATTCTTTACTTCCCCAATGCATGGATTAAAGTAGGAACTTACCAGGTCTGTTGATTACTTTTTAATACAACAATTCCCAGTCTATAACAAGTTAGCTACATCTAGATACCCAGAAGCAAATGCTGAAGTATATTGCAGTGTGCTGTCCATGTGGTTAATTGAAGACCTGTTATTGATTTGAGGTTATTTGAAGCAAACAGATGTAGCTCAAGGACATTCACTGGGGGGTGCCCCCACTCAAGGGAGGCAAAGATTTGGTTATTGTTAAAGTAAGAGGCATAGCTTTGAGTCCTGGGAAGATTGGACCCCACCCCTCTGCCTTGGGGGAGGTATTCTTTAAGCCTGAGAAAGGTAAAACTCCACCCTTCCCCTATAAATCCCACCACCCTGCCCCTCTTCTGAGTTCTCTGCATCTGGATTAAGCCGAGTGTGTTCCTGTATTGGTGACACCCCAATAAATGGATTTTTGAGCTTAAACAAGCAGAGACCCATCTCATTGTGTCTCATGCTGGTCACCAGACCTCTCTAGACTTGGATGGAACCCCACAATTCATATTCTTTAACTACAATTAAAACATATTACTCAAACATTTCTTCTAAAAGTATTCCTCGAAAGCATAGCTTCCCACATATCCTAGACTCAGATATCATAGGCCCTTCCTAGCTCAATCCAGTCATCATGGCATTTGCACTTCATTCATGCTTTGGCAATCCTTTTTCCTGCTCCCTGCACTTAAAGCAAAAATATATAGTTTTTAAGTTTTAAATTTATAAAGGATAAAAACAACTGTGAGGCAGCTGGGTGCTCTTTAGCAAGCACAATTACTTCTTCCATCCTAAAAACATTAGGTTTTGCCAGAAGCACAGCTGCCAATAGTGAGCCAAAGACAGTGTCTCTGTTTCTTACACCATCAAGCCTTCACCTAATTTCTCCAGCACCACCTGGAAATGTTAAAGCTGGCTGAGGTAAAAGACATAAAAGTCTTTCAATAGGACACTGAGAAGATAAGGGTTTTGTTTGAAAATCAAAGTAAGTAGATAAAAAAATATTTTTAAAGCAGTTTCCAGATGGCCATTCATCAAAGAAGCCTTGTTCAAACTACATCAGAATTACCTAATGGCTGTGAATCAACACCATGCCTGTTCCTCTGCCTTTTCTTGCTACAATCCTTCCCATTGGTTTTTTTCAGACTGAACTAGAGTCAGAATGGGAGCTACTTCTTGTGAAAATTCCTTAATTTCAACGTCCAGTAATATGCAGCATAGTAATTTGCACCTTATTTTAAATGGGGAAATTATAAAGAAGGTAATTGTTTTTGAAGCCTTTCCCTTAATTTATCTACAGTCTGGCAGTGGAAAAATCCTTTTAAGATTCTTTATGAATGAGGGACACCTACTGGACAAAATACACCATTAAAAAAACCCACATTTCCATGGAGTTCCATAACCTGTTTACTCCAGAATATGGAACTTAAAACCAAACACAGCTTCCTTTAAAAAAAAGGAAGTGGAGGTTGAAAGAAAAGGCAAGCAAGAAATTGTTTTTACCTTCAAAGTCCTAAGTCAAAGCAAAGCAAACTGGAAATAAGTTAGCTACCAGAAAATTAATCTCATTTTCCTGTCTGAAGAAGTATTCAACAGAGAACTGAGCAAAGACAGGAACTACTTTTCATAGAGGTGTTCAAAGTATTCAAATTTAGTTTCATTTCATTTTTAGATTTACTGATTCAAGGCTTTCTTTGAAAGAGAAAGGAGCTTCATCTCCAGTTGATTTCCAGTTCATGTTGGTGTGGGGTTGTAAGGTCCCATCAAGTTGTAAGACTTGATTGACAAGACTTTTAGCAGGGCTTATAATTGTTCATGTACTCTGAGTTAGACACATGGTAGAAATACTGACAAGAAATTCTCAAGAGGACAAAACAACAAAAAAGAGCTTTAGCAGCAACTTTAGAAAATCAAGGAAACTGAAAAAGTTTAGTGCAATATTCAATCAATATAAAAGACTTCTCAAAGTGTTAATTTATCCCATTCAAGTTAGCAAACGTTAAGCCTGTTCAATTACAAGTTACTCAAGAATTCCAAGGGGAGAGAAATTAAGAGAAGGACAGAAAACATACACAAAAGCACACATACAGCCACCAGCTCCTGGTTTCCCATGATGACAGAAACTCCAAAAGGAGGTAGGGTCCAGATAAAGTGATGGCCTTAAAAACATGTTTGGCCTTAAAAACACCTAGGCCTGCTTGGGCCCTTCCCCCAGGTAGAAATTCTGGTCATTTGGCCGCTTAGAAGCTGGGTTAGATGAGTGTGGGGTGTTGCCTCTGGTGTTCCATGACTGGCAGCCACTGCCAGGCTGGGATATAGGCTCTGGGGCTGGGGGTGTAGAGGGCAGATAGCTGCCAGCTGCCTTACCCAGGGCAAGGCCCAATCTGCCCCTTCCCCCACATGCATGCCAGGATATCTCGAGACATCAATCTTTCCAGGCTCTCCCACAAGGCTGGAAGGCATATCTGGAGGTCATCTAGTCAAATTCATGTCCTGCTCAAAGCAGGTTGCTCAGGGCCCTGTTCTAATGAGCTATGATTACTACAGCCTAACTGGGCAAACTGCTATGGTGTTTGACAATCATCGTGGTGAATTATTTTTCTCTCTAGCTGGAATTTTCCATGTTGCAGTTTTCATCTACTGCTTCTTATACTATCAATACACACTCTGGAGAATAATTGATCTTTGTATCTTCTTTGCAGGTAGGTATGGACGCCAAAATGATCTGTCTTTAGCCTTCTCTTCCTAAGGCTGAAGGGATTCTGATATCTTGAGCTCTCATCTTAGACCCCTTTACCATATGCTAGCAGCCATCCATTTGGACTCACTCTAGTTCTTCCTTGCCTGTCTTTTGACCTGAATTTGTGCACAGCACTCCACACCTAATCTCACAAGTATCACAGAGAGAGGTAAAACTACTTCTCTCAATCAAGAGCACATTAATAGGAACATTTACACTTTTTTTTTAATCAATAAATGGTCCTCAGATAAAATATTGCCATGTTTGTGCTTTATTATCATCCAAGAAATCTATCAAAAGAATCCTCCCCAACTCCTGCTTTTATAAAGGAACAGGATACTTATTCATTCTGCATCATGGTGACACAATTACTGTTCTGATAAAGCGTGTTTTGATGTCCTAACTTCTTTAATGAACCTAGAGCTTCTCATATAAGAAGAAAAAAATCTTCCTATCATTCTTCAGAAAGCCTTAAACTAGAGTTTTGTTAAAGACTCTGGGAATAGAGTATTTTACTGCCCAACACCCTATATGTGGTAATACACATGAGAAGACAAACCTGTAATGAGAAGTCATATTTCTTTGCTATTAAATCACATCAGTGTAACAGTTAAAAAACACAGCCACAGAACAATTGTTCATATAACCAGACAACAAACCCTTTCCTAGGTGTTCTGGTCTACAGCCATGATTATTTATTTGCCAAACAACTGGACTGAACTCCATCAAAAATCAAGCAAGTAACTCTCCCACACACTGCATATTACATGAAGGCAAGGACTTGTGAGGCATAAGCCAAAGTGCTCTTTCAAGACCATCTACACTTTGAGTGAGAACATATTCACCACACAGAGCAGAGGGAGAAGGAAGCAAACTTGCAATATTTTTGTGTTCAGGTCCAAAGTAAATAGCTAAGATACAAAAGGGGAACATCTGGAAAAACATCACTTCTAAGAGGCAGCGTCTGTTTTGATTAATCCATCATATGTGGTGCAGTCAAGAAGTCTGTTCCTGCAACTGTATATGATGTGGCAGTAATCTCATGCCTAGCTTTACAGCTGGGAGCGTCTCTACCAAAGTACTGTACAGGGATGCAATTCTCATTACAACACAAACAGCAAATGATGTTAAAGATGCTGACTGTAATTCTACTTTTAAAATAAAGAAAAATATTCTCTTACTGATTTGAAATATAAAGCTGTATAAGGTTGTCTTTCTGTACTTTGCATTTCTCAGTAGAAAGATGTGCTGGAACTAAATCAGCTGCAATCATAAAACAGTTTCCTTCTAAAGAGGGTCAGCTCAGTCTTATTTCTATCTTAAGCCAACTGATACAGATATGTAGAAATGCTGTCATGTTACAGTGTTTATTTCTTATAGAAGAAAAGAGTGGTTTTAAATTACAGTGAGAGAGGGTATAATACTATGATTTTATAAAGCAAAGGTGATACTTAAATAATAGCCTTCTGTAAGGCCTCTGACATGGTTCCCCACAACATCCTTCTTTCTGAATTGGTGAGAGATGGACTTGATGGGTAGACTCTGGTGGATGAGAAATTGGTTGGTTGATCACATCCAAAAGAAGGACCTTGATATTGTTCAAGTACTGCTCAACAATAGATGGGTTTGGCTGAGGTAATTTTCTTCACAGCGGCTGATATGGGGCTATGCTTTGGATTTGCACTGAAACCAGTCTTGATGGTATAGAGATATTTGTGTTATTGCTGAGCAAGGCTTGCTGAGGGCTTTCTGAGCCAAGGCCTTTTCTTCTTCTTGTACCACGTCACCAGCAAGAGGTCTGGGAGTGCACAAGAAGTTGGGAGGGGACACAACCAGGACAGCTGACACCAACTGACCGAAAGGACATTTCATATTATATGGTGTCATGCTCAGGATATAAACAAAGTAGGGGCAGGGGGAAGAACAAGAGAGACATTTGGAGTGATGGCATTTGTTTTCCCATGTCAAGACTATGCATGATGGTGCTCTGATCTCCTGGGAATGGTTCAACACCTGCCTGTTCATGGGAAGTGGTGAATTAATTCCTTATTTTTCTTTACCTCTACGTGCTGTTTTTGCTTTCCCTATGAAACTGACTATCTCAACCCATGAGTTTTCCCACTTTTCCAATTCTCTCCCCCATCCACTTGGGGGAGTAAGCAAGCGGCTGCACGGTACTTAGCTGATTAAACTATGACAATTATCAACACTACCTTGAAAACAAATCCAAAACATAGCCCTATACTAGCTACTACAAAGAAAATTAACTCTATTCTAGCCAAATGATCAGTTCTATGGCACCTATGGTCTGTTCTTTCTTCTTGAACCTGGATAATTCATTCTCAGAGAATGAAAAAGACATGAAACTTGAAGTTTGAGAAGCAGTGTAATCTGAAGTGTGTCCATAGCATGAGGAAGCATACTGAAGCCAGAAAATATGCTTTAAAACACACTAAAATGTACTAGCAAATTTTCTGAACAATCAGTTTTTGAAGGTTGCAGCTTGCAAGGAACAAGTCTAACTTTTAAATAGGGATGGGGGGTGAGTCCTGTTCATGCTACCCGCTCTCAACTATCTCAGTCATCAAAATATTCCCCACTCCTTTCAAAATGCTACTCATTAGACCTCTCCCTACACTGATGATTTCTTCCTACAATTACATAGGAAATTACTTGGTTAGAAAGAAATATTGGAATGGAGACCTGCCAACAAGAGAAAGCAATTAGACAGGTTTGAGATGTCTTAGAATATGAATTCATAACAATAGCAGCAAGACTTGCATAATTCTGGAAGATATTTCTATTGCTACCAAGATTAGTACAGACTCAAACAGCCCTGCCTACACTGTGCTTACACTTTTGGCTAACATGGGAGGCATGCCCTTGGATTTCCCATGTCAGTGTGGAGTGTGCAGTATTTCTTTATGAGAGTTTCTGCAGCTGGAAGTCGCTCAGTCCTGGATCCAAGTAAATTTTATAGTGTTAATCTGTATACAGTTCCTTGCTTTATGCCTTTCTTAGTTTTTCTGATATATACATTACCTTTGCTAATATGTACATCACTTTACTTTCCCAAAACGTACTGGAATTTAACCAGTAAGTGGCTTTAAGCACTACTTGTTACTTATGCCACAAGAAAGTCAGAAAGAGAGAAAACCTCTTCTAGATCAGTCCATTAGACACAAATGTTTAAATGAAAGGGGAACAGTATGCCAGGTGCTGGGTAACCAAATCAAGACTTAAGTTTGCTTGTTTAAAAATCTTTTAAACACTTTCACTAAGAAATAATTTTGGCCAAGCATTACTGTTTCACAAAGTTACTGCATCAGGTTTCTTCATACATTTTTAAACAGCACGAATGTGAATTATAGCTGCAAAGTAGCATAGGGTGGCTCAAAGTCAGCCTGAATTTCTGTTTCACAACTCAGAAAGAAGCTTGCTGTCCACAAAACCACTAGCAATCTTGACATTAATACTGCAGTCCATACCCCGATATTTAGTGAATTTATACTCATCATTTCCCTGTGTGACCCCCACAGGGGTCCTCCTTTCCATTCGTCTATATAGGGAATGGAGGCTCACAGACATTACTGTATAATGTGCCAGGCAAGCATACAATATAGAAGTTTTGAGATCTGCTCTTCTCTTTACTAAGAATGGCAAAAAAAAAAACAGAGATACAGAGTTCATCTGTGCAACGACCAGTTCATTACTGACACCAGTAACATGTGTTAGAGCCCCAAATCAGCTAGACCTTCAAGGCAAATCTACTCAGGCTTCTTACCTACAGCCAGTTGCTGAGAAAAATAAAAAAAATTAAAAAAAATAAAAAAACACCACAGTTTAAAACATCACGAAATGCATTTATCATTTGGATATCAAATATATTACTTTGGTTCAGATGAGGAAAAACACAGTGGTTACAATAATAAGATATATGAAAGGTTTAAATATAGCTTCCTAAGCATGGTACTATCTGACCCCTAGAAAGGTATTTCGAGGTACAAGTCCTGACTTTTTTTTTATTTGCTTCACAGCAAGCTGCCCATGTTTCCACAAATGTAGGGGGCTGCTGTGCTCCTGTAAACCTTAAGCACTCTATATTGTGCAGGCCTGTGAACCTCCTCTTACATTCCTCTCACAACACATCCTCCCAAGACATGTTTATGATCTCTCTTTTCTTCCAGGAAGGTCTGCTTAGCCTCTTTCTTCCACAGAAGTACAGCCCTCCCCCCAGAAAAAGCCAAGAAAAGAGAATGTACAGCTCACAGAATTTTATTTCACCATGCTTGGTGGTCCAAAGGGCTAGACAACTGAAATATCAGAATATCATTGCAGATTTCTGTGCCTTATTTCATAAGAAAGAACATTTTATAGTCAGGTATTGTAGGGAACACAGTTATACTGACCTCATTTAGTAACTGGATAAAATTTATGTCAGAGATTCCCAAATCACGTTTGTTTCACAATAAAATATTCAAGGCAGTAATTGCATTTCCTGTCTTTCTCTTCGACCTCTCATGATGCAACAAAATGTATACAATTATTTTCCTATATTTAACATAACTACAATAAAGAAATCCTACTCCTTACACAATGAAGACTTTCTGGTTAAAAAAAAAAAAATAGAAACAACTAGAAATTTCCTGTATTGGTGACTTGGTAAGAATTGTATTTAAAATTAAGAGAAATAGACATTGCAAAATGTAAACATTACAAGCTGTTCTTACCCAAAATCAAATCCTTCTGAGGTACACAACGTGATTCCCCAGCCCTCTGCATCACCCACCAAGTGCAATCAGGTCCCTGAGCAAAGACAACAACCCTGCAGACAGGTTTGGCTTTACCGGAGGCAGAATTAATCCAAATAATCTTCCCTAACAACCCTCTGACATGTATTACCAGAACCTTGTTTCCATTTGCTTTATGCCAGGGTTCAAATTGGGCAGGGCCTGTTCAGTTAGTGGAGCCTCAGATATTAACCTACCAGGTGGCCTTTGCTTAAATGCAGCTCCCATTTTTTGGAAGTCCTCCCACCCAGTGCCTCCAAGGTGGCCTTAAGGAGTCCTTTGCACCACTCTACTCTCCCAGCAGCTGGTGCATGATAACAATAATGGTACATCCACTCAATACCATGTTCCCTAGCCTAAGTGTTTACAAGGTTGTTCTTTAAATGAGTCTCATTGTCTCTCATTGCTCTCCAGCTCACAGATCATCTTGTGGATGGGAATCACAGCATACTGATTTGTCTGGTACTACCATTAGTGCACTGCTGAGGTGGTAATCCATTCTCACTGTGCTTCCCCCCTGAGGAGTTCAACTGCAGACAGATTTTTGGACAGCCCAGGCAAAGTGTTCAATTGCCTAATGCCCTCTGTCACCACAGCAACTATTTCAAAAGCCCACCTAACTACTTTTGGGTCTTTGAAATACCAGCTCCAGAGGAAATCAGGAAATCCAGAATACTCAGGGCTTCTGGGCCAGTCACAATAGGGTGTTTCTTCCACTCTTTTCCAGTCAGGCTCACCTTAGCTTCCAGCAGGGTCAACCACTGCAATCTCCCTGTCACCCCAGCAATAGAATAGATTCTGCCCCCACATGTCCCACAGAGATTAACGTACACTGAGCATCAGTTTTGCAGTTCTGATGTGTGAGGCCATCAGATTCACACTGTCCAGAAGACACAATTCTCCTGTGTCTCTACCTGGCTAGAGGCAGGGCCCCTCTAGCCCTGGATATCATTCCCTCCCTGGCCATCCATTCTGGAGGTCCCCCCAAGATGATTGGACATGGCATCCTCCCTTCTGTTACGCCTGGCAGCTCAGATTCAAGAAACTGGAGCTACATCCCTTCTGGTGGAACTCCCTCTCTGAGCCTTGCTCACCTTCAGTTCATGCACCCATGCTGCCAGGGCAAAAGTGGGTTTTGCATCCCACCTTTTCATGTTTTCCCCATGGTCACACAGGAGGAACCACAGGTCAGCTTGTGGGGTGTACCCTCTGTCCCTAGCTGGGGGATGTCTGTTTCTGATAACAGGGCCTCTGGTCTGTACTGATGAGATTTGGAGAAGGTGCCCTTTAAGCTCCTTCCTGAGTTTCTTATGAGTCTTTTCAATCTGACTTCCATTTTCTGTATATGCTCTGACAGACTTGTTTCCGCAGCTGAGATTCTTGCTTGTATTGTTGGGCTGCGCACAGTGTCTGCATTCACCTGAGATCTCTTCACCATAGTATCTACTGCCTCATCCCCCTCATTCCATTTCATCATTGCAAAAGCAAGGACATATTCTTGTGGCCCAAGTCATGAAAATTTTAGCCACATCGTTGGCATACATTCTACCATGTCTGGACTCCTTTTCCAATTTGGTTCTCTTAGGAAATGGCTCTCTCAAGCATTGAATTCCTTCTTTCATGGTCTTCCAAGAACTTTGTTGCAGCTGGATATCTTCTTGGCACAGGTATCTTTCCTTCATACTTCTTAAGAGCCGTGTCCAGAGACTGAGAGCTTCAGACCCCCTTGTCATCCCTTTGTCAATTATCCACATCACATGACAGAGATCCCAAATGCCTCACTTCAGTGTTGTCCAGAATTGTACCATCCCCTGCGGTGTCCAAATTTGGACCAACCAACTTAATATAGATGCATCAGGCCATTGGGTGAATAAATAAATATTGATTCTCCTGTGAAAGTGATTCCATTCTAGAGCAGAGGAAGGACTCTTTTCCCTGAGCAGCAGCAGGGACAACTGTGATGAACAGATTACAGCCTCCATTTCCCATCTTCTTATGCCACTGGGGAGGAGGAGGGAGAGTCTTTAAGGAGGGAGGGGTGAGGGGAAGGTGGTTTTAAGATTTATTTTACTTCTCATCATCTGCTTTGATTTTGTTGGGAATAAATTCAATCAGTACTCTGACATTCAGTCTCTCTTGCCTGTTGTGGTATTTGGTGAGTGATCCCTCTCTGTCCTACAAACATATGAACCTTTTGCACTGTTTTCTCTCTCCTATCTAATTGCAGAGAGAAGTGATAGAGCAGCTTTGGTGGGCACCTGACATCCAGTCAGGATCAATCCACTATACCTTGAAGGGTGGAAACTCACTTGGATTATTGCTTTTAATACCATCTAGCTTCAGTAAGATTTGAATATTTTTAAGCATATGTGCAGATATTTTGTATAGGCATCTATGTAAGCTGCATTATGGTATTATTGCATAGATATAATGTGTGATGCAACTATCAAATATATTTATTTAGTTAGTTAAGCTTTTTTTCCTATGAATACAATAATCAAAGACTTCAGCAGGAACAGTTATGTCATCAAACTGTTTTAAAAAAGAAATCTCATTTAAAACTGAATATTATGATGTGTCATTAACAAAGCTAAAGTAGCCATTGTTTTCTTCATTCTTTTATATCCAAACAACTTGAAAATATGTATGAAAAAAGTATACAAGTATACTTACCAATTATGATAGTTATTGTGTCCCAATGGAGGGACGATGACTATATTTTTACAGTGCTAAAACATTGTCTCTGTTGCTGTGTAGTTTTGCACAAAGATAACATTTACCACTTCCTAAATAAACAGGCTTCTCACACTTCTATAATACTGACTTTACAATTTTCCAGTTATTTGTGAAAACATTAAATTGTAGACATGTAAATGCCATTCCATGACCTTTGATTTGACCCAGTCATTAGGCCCCATTTGTGATACTAAATTTTATGTCAGGACTTCTGTAAATACTTCCATCAACTAATAGATGAGCCAGAGGAGATAGAGGAAAAAATTATTCCATTTTGCCTTCAGACTGTGCTGAGATTATTCTCTTTTGAAGATACTGTTAAATTATGCAAACATATTTTCTCTCAGAAACTAGAAAAAAAATTAAAACTTGAAGTAACCAAAATTCTCAGTCCTCCTTCCTCTGTAGAAAATGACATACTTCTCAAAAATTGTACAGTCATATATAGATTCTTAGAAATATTTACATTGGAAAGGCCCATAAGATCATCAAGTCCATCTTAAACCTGCTACTGCCAAATACACCACTAAACCATGTTCTTAATTGTCACATCTATACATCTTCTAAATATCTCCAGAGATGGTGACTCAACCACTTGCATAGGGAGTTTATTCTGATGTGTGACATTCACAGTAACCTCTTTATCATACAAAATGGTCTGACAAATAATACCCATACTTATGAGAATATACAATAATACCCATTATGAGAAAGTATTTTTAAGTAAAGCAAAATATCCTAAATCCTTTTTATTGTACAATCTCTCTTCTCTGAAGCAAAGCAGCGGCAAAGCTATTAAGTGTCTAAAAAAATATAGGAGAGAATATGACACCATTCTGGAATTTCCAAGTTAATGACAATTAAGTTAATCATTATAATCGAGGCTAATGAGCTGAATAATACATCATGTTGACGTGTTTATTTAGCTACTTAAATTTCCATCTTTGCCTTGCACTGTGCACTGTACCAGACATATCAGGGATTTTGGCACCTTCACCATCATACCTATCACAGAAATGCAACACATAGCTGTAGATAGAGGCCATATGGCTTAAAGATGGGAAAGATTTCCAGAGACAGTGGAAGGAAAGATAAAACTGTAATTTCCATGGACACAGGCAGAACAAGCTCCTGCAAAGATGTTTTAATTTCAATCTTTTTCAAAACTAGGCAGCTGCTGTTACAGAAATATAAGGTACAATACACAGACTGTCTCTGCCATTAGGTCCTGTAGCAGGTTGTTCCTGCCAAAAGTGTTCCTGCTGCAGTAGAAGCACAAGTAGAGGAAAAATATAAGATCAGAGGGACATTGGTGAGGAA